>CAEGAF010108657.1:0-28710 GCA_903067075.1 Micropoecilia bifurca | reverse complement strand
GATCGTGGCGGAAGGAATCCGCACGCCAAGCGAGGAACGCCGAGACGTGGGCCTATGGCTCAGTGTAGAGGATCGGGGCAGAAGGGAACCTGCCCGCGCCTCTGGGTCCGGCTGAAAAGGGGCGTGACACGCCGAAGAGCAGACGGTGCTGGAGCGTTGAGGAACTCGGCTGGGGATCAGTAAGTGGATGGACCGCATTCATTTGGAGCAGTAAAAGTGGAACCCAGCATCTGGATTTGGTGACTTCCTTTTATGGAACTCTTTCATTTTAAAAGAAAAGGACTGTTTTATTGTCGCTAAAGAAGAGTGACCGTTTGTAATAAAAGATTTTAAATTTGATCGTTTTGGGTTATGGAGTTGTTTGCTCTCCCTTGTATCAGAACTGAGCGTGGAGCCATATTGGTCACATAGACGTGAATCTTATCTGGTCTCCAGCAATTACAATTTACAATACTCGTAATCAAAACTTTAGCAATCGTTTATAACAGATCATCCAACATGACTAAGCAATTTGACGTCATACTGATGCACTGGCATGTTCATTGACACAGATATTTATGTCTCAGAGATGAACTGAGGCTTTTGAGAAAGAGACCGACTTTTGCGTAGTGCTTTGCTGTTTGTACAAATTGTTTTGAGAAAGGAAATTACTATTTTGCAAATGTCAAGGATGATTCAAAAATGTCCCAAAACGGCTGAGAAACAAAAGCCTCTCCATAGCGTGACATGGTGAACTCAGGGTGATATCCACTATTAATTATCCAATCCACATACTCATCTGATCAGAACATGTTTTTCCACCTCGTTGTTTTGTCGCCTATTTGGCATGTTGCAAACCTTGAACAGAACTTCACACACCCTTTGTTCCACACACCGTTACTGATTTTTTTTTTTTTTTTTTTTTGAGTGCAGGACATTTGATGTCCGATCAACAGAATTTCCTAAAGTGTGGATCTTTGTAGCTCCCCAAGAATTACCACGTGCATGTTGGCAGGGTCTCTGTCTGACCTCCTCTTGCCCTGTTTACTCTTCTCCTACACCTGCCACAAAGCAGCTCATCAGGCAACCAGTATAAAGGAACTGGGAGGACTGGACCCTCACTGGAAGGTGGGGAGTAAGATGTATTAAATCTACTCTTGTTCTATGAATTACTATGCTTTGAGTCTTTTACTGTTTCCTTGCCTTTCTGCGTTTGCTGTAGCTTCAGAAGATTATTGATTTACCTTCTAAAGAGAGACCGCCAGTATTCATCTTGAGTACGTTTTACTTTTTGAGCTTCTCCACATAGATTTCCTCTGTTTGGGTCTGTATACCCATCTCACGCTTTAACAGATACCACAGTGACATTCCTGGTCATCAGGACCCAACTTCCTCAGTGCTGCCTCCCAGCCTGGTCGTTCTGACCTCATCATAATCTAGATGACATTTCACTAATTAAAACATGCTCTCTCCATGGATCTTAAATAGATTGCAGTCAAAAGGATTCTGTTCCTGTAATTTTTTTCTTCATTTTGCAATAAAACTGTTACACATTTATCTCCTTTCTCAGTGTGTTTCTGAATGTGGGCTTAATAAAACCCAGACTCAACCCAAACAAGACAGCCATTTTTGTTTTAGGGGGATGCATTTAACTGATTCTGTATGTCACATTAAAAAAAATGAATTATAAAGTTATCCATCTGCTTTTCTGGGGTTTTATATGATCAGTAAAATTCAAGCAAAAATTAGTGAAATCAATGTTCCCCATATTTTTTGCTATGTTTGTCTTGATTGGTTTTTCTTATCTGATTTTATGATCTAATTTATTCAGAAAACACTGGAGGGATCTGAGTAGCTCTTTTCAGTGTTTGTCTGACTCGGTGTGGTGTTTGTGTGGCCCTGACATGTGACAGGAGTAGGAGGAGGAGTGAAGCAGGGCAAAGGAAAGCTATGAACGACACACAGCGAGAGAGAGGGGGGAAGCAGGGAGGGATTACCACTTAACTTTACTTATTTGCACAGGATACAGTAGTAAACACTCTTTTTTTTTTTTTCATGTTTACACTTTATCCTCTAAGCTGCAACACGAAAGCTACTCTGTTTTAAGTTTACGTTGGTTAGCTGCCTGACATTAGCTCTTGTTTATTAGCCTTCGAACAACTTGTCAACAGCCGATCGATCCGAGGACCGCACTGCTCTCCCTGCTGGTTTACTTTAGCCGACTCTCGTAGCGGGAACATCCCCGGAACCAGCGGCGCTACAGCGGGGAAGGTAAGCCAACACGGCGGCCAGAAAATGCTGTCTACCGCAGCGGAATGCGAGCTAACTGCTAACAGCTAGCTAATAGTACTCAAGTCGATATCAAGGTTAACAGCTAACTAGCTGAGATGGCTAATGGAAGCAAACTGAGAGAGTAGTTCTGAGTGTAATGTCGTTTGTTTGTTGGGACATTTTAAACCTGGTTAGACGCGTCTGTCCCTTTTTTCATTATTTCTCAGTCGCCTGTATCCGATTACAGTCGTGGTAGTGACTCAGTGCTCGGTAAGTTAGCAAATACTTCCGAGAACCAGTGTGACAGGTTGTCTGCTCGGACCACCCTCCACACTCCCGGCGTTTAATTTCTGGAAACCTGACAGTCTGGCCTTTGTATGTCATTGACCCTCAGTGTATCCGCTTCGTCTGTTGACTTCTAATGTGTTTTTCAATCACGGCTCAAAAAGCTCTACGGACGCTGATGGTTTCATCCGCTAGAGGGCTTGGGGGGTAAAAATACTACCTCCCTCCTCTCGAAGCTCCTCTGTTCCTCCAGCCCATAAGTGCAGCGCAGTGTGTACATAGTGCATGCACCCTTTCCCCTTAAAGCAGCTCAAAGACACACTGTGCACCCTGCCAAGCAGCTGAGGCAAACAATAATACAGATGTTGCCATGCGGCAGCAGAGAGAGCAAGCTTTGAGACAGAGGAGGAAAAGGAGACATGTTCAGGATAGGGCTGTATAATAATAGCGATATCGCGATATATATATCGATATTTTCTGTCCTAGAAAAAAAAAATCGATATTCATCTGCAAGTATCATAACATCCAACTGTCACCTTTCTCACTCACTGCTTGCTTCACCAGGTCATCAGGCTTAGAGTGNGGTTCACTTTATTTACTTTACTAATGCATGTAAGCTACAGTTTGTACTGTTTCAATTAAAAGAAACATGTTTTCTCATTACTTCTGTGATTCATTTTGTCCAGCTGCCGACTTAAGTCTGTGTCCAACCAGAGCCAGGTATTGTGTAGTTGGTGCTTTTAATCAGTTTTCAGTTAAATTAATTCAATTCAACTTTATAACAGTCACAAAATGTCTGTCCCTCTAAAAGCTTTCAGAAAATCGCAAAAGTGTATTGAATTGTATCGTTTGCTGAGTATCGTGATATATATTGTATCGTGGGCAGAATACTGTGTATTGTATCGTGAGATTATTGTATCACTACAGCCCTAGTTCAGGATGCAAGCAGAAACCGGGTGGTTTGCTGATCCTTTGGGACTTATGCATCTAAAGTCCAGCCGGCGGCTACTGTTTCGTAGACATTGTTGTCTTATTCCTATTGCTTAGTGTCTCCGGAACCAGAGACGATGTCATTAGAATATTTTATTATAAGAAATCATGGACCCTGAGAGAATCAGAGAGACACATTATCCAGGCTTGAAGTTTCCACAGTCAGAAATGATTTGAGGAGCCATGTCACCTGCTGGGGCTGGTCCTCTTTCTGAAATCAGAGCAGCTGTCTGGAAGAGCACTTCATTACTTCCTCATCTGAAAACGCTGATTTCTTTTTATTTATTTCTTTTTTTTAAGCATCTGCCCACACTTTCAAAAATACCAATATATCCATGTTGTCACTCTGCAGGAATTTTGCTAAGACTAAGATGAGACACTAAAGTCCAACAATGCAGACAAACGGGGGGGCTATTAAACCTTTACTGTCTTAAAACTAAAAGCATTACTACAAAGTAACCACATTCATACCACACTTCATTAGAGTAAATAATATTTAGTTATTTCATGTAAAATATATTTCCCTTTCTGAATTGTAGGAGCGTTCTTTCAGCTAGATGAATCGCTGTCTGCAGTAGTAGGAGGGGGAGAGACTCATAGCCAGATATCTGTGGTCACCCACATTTTTTTCCCTGGCATCTATTAACCCCGAGAGCTGTATGATGGAAACCTGTAACAGTTCTGAAACCATAGCTTTTTTTAAAAAAAACTCTTGGATGCATCTCTGAAACTAGCAACGAGGCCCCTTCAGGTTTTAAACTCGCGTGGTTATTTATTTATTTCAAGCTGCATTTAATGTGATGAATACCTTGCTCGTGTCTTAAATGCTCTGCAAATCTGGATATAATCTCACAACATGTCCATGAGCATCTGGAGCTCTTCAAACAACAAAACAGTAGCGATAAAGAAACAGCCCTTTGAGTGACTACAAGATCACCCAAAGCGTTTTTCAGATGGTTTACCAAGATAATGTTAGTCTAAAATTGCTTACAGTGCTTTTACCTGCTTATTTATACACAAAACAGATATTAAGAGGACTGTTTTTGGTCTGCTGCATGTTTTGACATGCTTAAAATCAGTTTGTTAACCCCTCACATGCTGGATATTACATCGACAGCTAGTTGATACGCAGGCATGTGGAGCCGCTTAAATGTTGGCAGCTGTACATTCTTGCTCTGCATATAGTCCACATGAAACATACATGCGGTTATTTTTATGCTGAAAAATAACTTTGTTTTTAGAACGTCAAGGTGTGATGGCTACGTGACATGAGATGAGCCGCCGAGTTCAGCTTCAACAGGAACCATGGACGGGTTTCAGCAAACGGCCACAGAGCAGCACAGCAGGGTGAATGGCTACTGCGAGGCCAGGTCTCCTCGGGACAAGGCGGACGTCAGGTGGACGCCTCCGGAGGAGGAGTCGGCAGGCTCGGACAGCTGCGGGGCCGCCGGCGCGTCGGAGACGACGGACCTCGGAGAGGTGAAGACCAGGGAGAGTGAAGACGAGGAGGACAAGGAGGAGAAGGGGGAGGCGCTTCCTTCCCGGGGCCAGAAAGGGGAACAGAGGAAGAAACAGAAGGACGGTGAAAATCAGGACAGCAGCCACAGCAAGGACAACGGCGCATCATCAAGCTACACAGGTGAAAACATGGAAAGGAGGCGGCCAAAGGGACACATTCCACCAGCTACAGTATAACATTCCTGCTCTTTTAAAAACGGCAGATCTCTCCCAAACGTCTTCGCCGTCGCTGTCGGAGCAGCTTCGTCTGGGCAGAGAAGACAACGCGGCTTCTGGGATCAGCGTGGAGTGCAAGGTCTGTGGGGACAAGGCGTCTGGCTTCCATTACGGAGTACACGCCTGCGAAGGCTGCAAGGTAACAGTTTAGCCGTCTCGGCAGGAGACATTGCGGGCTTACAAATACCGGTAACAATGTTTTCTTTGTGTGTGTGCGTAGAAAGTTGGAGTTGTTAAGTCGGTTGCATTGTCTCCGATTCAGGGCTTTTTCCGGCGGACCGTGCGGATGAAACTGGAATACGAGCGCTGTGAGCGTTCTTGCAAGATTCAGAAGAAGAATCGCAACAAGTGCCAATATTGTCGTTTCCAGAAGTGCCTGTCTTTGGGAATGTCCCATGATGGTGAGAGGGGAAGAGTTCTTCAACAACAATTTTATTCATTGAAGACGTGGAACATTTAAAGCTGCAATGTGTCACTTTTACAAGAACATGTATTTATTTATTTATTTTTTTACATATTTGTTAAAACTCTCACCACGTCCTGACAGTTTAATATAAGACAGATGATCTGTGAAAAGATCGATCTCCTCCCTGAGCTGTTTGAAGAAATGCACCAAAATCAACCAATCAAAGCCAAGAGGAGGGTCTTAGTGCTGTCAGTCATGCTTGTGTACATGCTGCTAAATGTACTTGCCAAATAGCCTTAGCATTCGTGTCAGGTGTCAGACTAAGTTGTGGTGAACCAGCTGAGAGAGCGAGGTGGGGTCAAGGCGTGAGCACAAGAGTGATAGACGGCGCTAGGACCCCATTCCTGGCTCTGATTTTCTACTTTGGGCTCTGGGAGAAGGCAGAGGAACTTGATTTTTCTCACAGATTAGTTGTCATCCTATACTGTCACATCATAATTATATATATATATATATATTTATATTTTTATGTAAAAAGCATATATTTTTTATAAAAGTTACATACTGCAGCTCTAACACGGCCTTTTGTCAAATAAAACTCAACTTTAACTGATTTGTAATTGTGATATCCATGCATGCTCGTTTCCCCAGCGATCCGATACGGACGCATGCCTGAGGCGGAGAGGAAGAAGCTGGTGGCGGGCCTGCTCGCAGAGGAGCTGAACCTCAGCAAACCGGGCGGCTCCGACCTGAAGACGTTGGCCAAACAAGTGAACACAGCCTACCTGAAGAACCTCAGTATGACCAAGAAGAGGGCCCGCAACATCTTGACGGGCAAAACCAGCAGCACCGCAGTACGTTTTGGTTTTAGCCGGAAAAACGCATTAAATTCAGCCGCAGCTAAAGCTTCCCTCAGACTCAAACTGTTGCTTCTAAAGTTGATTTTAGTCAAATCTAAAGGATGGTGCACATTTCTGCCGATGGCTAAAATGTAAATTATTTAAATGAGGTCAACATTATTTACTTTTTGTGTTGACATTTTCTATAAAAACCTTAAAAGTTGAGGTTATCCAAATTCTTTATTGGCTTCATATTAGCCATAGAAAGTTTCTACAAAGCCTGGAAAAGCTTGGAATTCGATCTAACTATTTTCCAGCCTTGAATGGGTTTGTAGAAAGAAAATTTTTGTAATTCCAGGTTTTGTTCTGCCCATTCATTCGTACAGATTTAAGTTAGGAGAAGTGTGAAATTTGGCTTGGAAAATGTGGGAATCTTTTTGTTTCCCATATGCCACATATTGCTCCCTTATTATTGTGTCAGAACTTGGCTCAAAAATATTAATTTGGATTAAATGAAAAAAGGAATATTGTTAAACCGTTAGTAGTTGTGTGAAGTCATGAAATCAGTCATGTGAGTTGACTAATGAATGCATGTGTTTTGCACGTTCAAGCAAAGAAAAGCAAAATTCATCGGTCGTACCAGATAGAGCAAAATTATAAAGTCTTTCAATTCGTTCATGGAAAATGGCAGCTTTTCTGACTTCAGTTTAATTTGTGAGTGAGTTTTCACACAGTAGAGCAAACGTCTTTTGCTGCGGATGCTTTGAGGCCTGTGATTTCACATAGTATTTTAGATATATGTCTTTAATTTTTGGATAAAATGCTAAATCTGTGATTTTAGAAGTATTATAATTTCTGAAAGATTAAGCAATCTGGCACTTGGTAAGGATGCCTCCCTGGTCAGACGTCTCTGGCCACATTTTCACTGGTAGGAGACCAAGGACATGCTGGAGGAGCTGGCACGAGTGGCTGGGCAGAGGGAAGTCTCTGTTTCTCCTCCTAGGCTGCTGCCCCTTCCACCTGACCCTAGATAATGGATGGATGGATTGAGAAAAATTAATATTAAGCCTTTTTTTTAAGTTATAAATGTCAGTGCACAGAGGTGCATGCATAATATAAAATGCTCAAATGAAAAATGGTCAACAGTGTTGGGTGGGTTTCATTTGAAAAAGAAAAGACTGTGAGTGATTCTTGTATTTATCGTACTCTCTAAGCTGGTATTAAAGGTGGTTTCTGACGTCCTTTTCGTCCGTGGCAGCCATTTGTCATCTACGACGTGGACACGCTCTGGAAGGCAGAAAGCGGGTTGGTGTGGAGCCAGCTGGTTCCCGGTGCACCGCTGACCAAGGAGATCGGAGTTCACGTGTTCTACCGCTGTCAGTGCACCACGGTGGAGACTGTGCGAGAGCTCACCGAGTTTGCCAAGTGCATTCCAGGGTTCGTGGACCTCTTCCTCAACGACCAGGTGAGTCGCAGTCTCCTCGCCTCACGGAAACGACGGGGCAGGCTCGTTTTCGGACGTGCAGGAGGCACAAACGGACACCCGTGCGTTGCTCTCTGCAGGTGACGCTGCTCAAATACGGCGTTCACGAGGCTATTTTCGCCATGCTGCCGTCTCTGATGAACAAGGATGGGCTTTTGGTGGCCAACGGGAAAGGCTTCGTGACAAGAGAGTTTCTACGCAGCTTACGGAAGCCCTTCAGTGAGATCATGGAGCCAAAGTTCGAGTTTGCTGTCAAGTTCAATGCTCTGGAGTTGGATGACAGCGACCTGGCTCTGTTTGTTGCTGCCATTATTCTCTGTGGAGGTGAGATGGAGAGTTTGTGGGTAAAGTGTAAACAACTGATGTGTGGTGCAGGTAATGTTTTCTTATTTTATTTATTTATTTATTTTTTTTACAACACCTTAATTTTCAAAGAAAAAATTAATACATATTTCCACCCATGTCTGCCTTTGATCTGACTTTAAAGAGTCTGACCAACCATGGTCAATAATTTTGGTTCTCTTTGGTGCTTGTCAAAAGCAAACATCCAGTTTATTTCATTGGTTGTTTGTGCTTGAATGGGTAGGACTCAAAGCAGAGTAGGATTTCCCCTGGAGAGAAGCATTGTGCTCCCATCTCCCAGTCTAGGTTTACAGCCACGTCTGGTAGGGTTGCAGTTCTGTCACATTCACCTCATTAATTTAACAGTGCTTCCTTAGTGTCCAAAGTGCCGACCTCTGGTGGTTATTTCCTGACCTATCTGCTGCGTTCCTTGGTTTTCATGATGGTATTTATTCTCTACCAAACCTTAGATGCATCCACAGAGCAGCTGAGTTCCTACCGAGGTTACGTGACACCCATGAAAACTCTGCTTACTAATTAAGACACTTCGGAAAGAAATAGTTTGTATTTTATTTATGTGCATCGAAGTAAAGGGGCTGAATACACTTGCATTACAGAATATTCAGATTTTTTAATTCATAAAAAAAGTTAAAGCCATGTTTTTTTTCTTTAATTTTTTTCTTCTACAACTAGGCCCTACTTTGTGTTGGCCCAGCACAAAAACAAAATCAAAGCAAGACAATAAAACTGAGATTGTTTTTGTGGGAAAATGTGGAAAAGTTCAAGGCATGTAAATACTTCTACAAGGCCATGATCTTGGTGTCTGTTTGCGGGCTGGCTGGTGTAAGCCTGACTATGAATGCTAACAACATTGTTTCTTCGCACTTCAAACGCCCCCAAAGTCCACTCAAATATGTATTGGCTTAGATAAAAAGCTCGTTGTAACATGTAAAATGTTTAAAATTCTTCTAAATGTCCCCTTCAGTCCCAGCCAATATTAGCATCTCTTTCAAGAGTTTGAGTGGGCCCCAACATTGTTTTTGATTAAAACACCAGTTCTTACTACAGTACAAAGGTTCTCGGCCAGGATGTTGGCATTTGTACAAGGTTTAAACAGTCCTAAACTCTTGACTTTGCCCTACTTCGCTGTGGTCCCTCCTCCGTCTCCCTTTGGTGGCAAGCCGTCAACGTTGTTGTTGAGTAAGGCAGCTGTTTTTTATAAAGTCAACAAAGAGCCTCCGTGTGTGTTTTTTAACTGTGACATCTACACTGAATGACCTAAACCACTTCCACGCTTCCTCTCAGAAGCGTTGGCATCGTTTCTCTGTGTCTGGTCTGGACAGATTTGCCCATTGGATCTCTCGATTCCTGTAGGAAGAAATGCAACAACAGTTCAGGTTTTGACGTTTCTACTGCTGTATAAAAATGAAGCGTCTTAGAAAAGAGTTTCTGGCATGAGAGTGAAAAGAAGTAAAAAAAAAAAAAAAAGAGGCTGACACAGCATTTGACTAGATCAACACAATTTCCGCATCCTGAATTCACCCTATTTCTGGTTAAAAAAAAAAAAAAAAACACATACGAAAGCAGTTATGTTCTGTCAGCCAGGATGTATAAAATATGTCTGTACAGGAAGGCAAAACTGTTCAAACCCGCATGATGTTAACATCGTAGCTCATCATTGTGCTGATGAGGCATATGTAAATACTAGTAAATGATGGTCCAGGATCACTTTTCTAAGCCAGATTGCCATGGATTTTTCAGACTATTCCTTCAGCTACACTACTCTAGATAAGTTTAATACATTCAGAAATGCAGTAATATATGTTGCACCAGCAGGTGGCGATGCTGTCTTCAAAATTCAAACCAAGACAATTTCAATCATGACTAAAGCCGTGTAAGGTTAAAGATTGGTAGCTTCTGTTTTCTCTGAAACAGATACGCCTTCCACTCATTTTCTTCTTCAGATCATTTCAGATCTGAAGAAGAAACAGAATGAGGTCAATAGGAGACGGGGCGGGAATGTATAATAATTTTTAACATTCAATATCTTCATGCAATATAATGTTGGTATCTAATTTATAATAATGTTATATTATTAAATTTGTTATGCTTTAAAAGATACCATCTCTAATATAATTTTCTTTTTATAAACAGACTTCTTGGTCAATCAAAAGTTTATTAATAACACTCAACAAATACATTAATTTGATAAATGTGTGTATACTACAACCATCAATCAAACTAACTCATAAAAATGTGATTGAACTTTATTCACAATTAATTTATGAAGACAAAGTTGATGTCTGCGAGTGACATTTAAACATTAAACACTGTTGATTTGCTGTCTTCAGGTGTCTATAGATAAATGCTAAGAACAACATTTATATTGGAAAATTGTTTGAATGGCAGAAGTCTACTAATGCCAAAGACCAAAAGGTTTTCTTATATTAAACTGACATGATTTTATATTTGATTTGCCACGCTACAGCTCGGTTCAAATATTTTACAGATTGACGACTCATTCAGAAAGCAAATAAAAGGGCAATTTTACTACCTGGTTGGTCTTACAATAACTGAAGTTCAACATTTTCTCTGTAATTTCTCTAAACAGTTTTTATTTACCAAGTTCACAAATAACCTTTATTTACTTTAGGATCTTCCATTTAAATTTTTTTTCCAAATCCAGTAGTTTGTAACAGAGAGCTGCTACAAGTTAGTCCAGATGTGATAAAAACAGTGAAAAAGTCCTATATTGCAGTTCAAAGTAATTTTGTTGCTTCATTACTTGAAGAACCGTAAGACACTTTTCAACCATGTTCAAAGTTAGTTGTTTGTTCTTAATTGTCCAGAAAATATTATAAATATCGGAGTCTGGAAAATTGACGCATGCTTGGTTTGCTACGACCTCACGATCCATACCAGCTATCCCCGCATAAACTGAATGCTGAACTAAAAGCTGCTCAGATGGGAGTCTAAATTGATTTCTTTCACACCGACAGAAATATCTACAAAAATTAAAGAATCTCATGGTCGGACTTGCACCAAAATTCATGCAGGATTGTGTCATTTCGTTAAGTATTTTGCAGCCTGTGCAGCCAAACAGAAGCAGATGCACGCAAGTCAAAAACGTTGAACTTCTGCTCTCCGAATTAGGTTTTAATGTCACGTAATCTCTGCTTTATCTGTATCACTGTTGTAGTCTTGGGTTGTTGATTACTGTAAAATATCTTCCTGTTCCCCTAGATCGCCCTGGTCTGATGAACGTGAAGCAGGTGGAGCAAAGTCAGGACAGCATCCTCCAGGCCCTGGACCTCCACCTCCAGGCCAACCACTCTGACTCTCTCTACCTCTTCCCCAAGCTGCTTCAGAAGATGGCCGACCTTCGCCAGTTGGTCACAGAGAACGCTCTGCTCGTCCAAAAGATCAAAAAGACTGAGTCGGAGACCTCGCTCCACCCTCTACTACAGGAGATCTACAAAGACATGTATTAGAGAAATCTCCAGCACAGACTGAATTTTTGAAGCAATACTGTTACAAACAGAATCGTTCGGTTATATAACACACTGCGTTCAGTGAAAGCACTGTTTTCCATACGTTGGCATGGATTTGAACTCACAGATGAAGCAGATTCACTTTGCTAGGGCTATCACAATCGGGAAAAGGTCCCACAGTATCAGAGTTGCTCTCACCATGCGATGAGCATCTGGAATCATTTGCTGCAAAACGCCTTAGTTTCCCACAACGGCCACCTAACAGGAAGAGTGATATGTTTTCTTACAGAGGCTGCTCCTGTTTCATCCTCATAGCAAAGCTGACCCCAGAGCAGTGTTTAGAGAACGCAAGAGAGAGTGAGAGAGAACTTCTCTCTGCTCATCTGTGCTCTGCGTTCCGCTGCAAAGGGAAAACATTTCATGCTCCTACGCCAGTGGTACAGCTGAAATGGAAGAGGGAGATCAGGGTTGTTTTTTTTTTCTTTTTAGAAAGAGTGATTGTAATTATTTTCAGAATTGTATTACAACCGAAGATGCACAAATTGGTATTTGTTTACAACATCATCACCACCATCGTCATCATCGTCATTAACCCTTCCACCTTGCCATTTGGTTTGAAGAACACAAACTGGGGCTGGCTCCAGCAGTGTAGAGCTCTCATAGTGTCTGTGCAATATCATTTCTGTTTGTCAATAAATGTGAAATCCAACTCATTTTAAGGTTTTGTCTTAAAAGCTATTGACCCAAGTGAAAATAGTTCAACTTAGCTGGCACTATAAACGTGTGACTTGCAAAAGTATGAGGGACAGCAAGCTTTCTTCCATTCGTGCAGGAACCTGAATTTGCCATTCTCCGGTTTTGTTGGCGCATTTCTCTGTGATTATGTTACAAATTATTTGTGTTTGTTGACGATACTGTTAGAGCAAATGATGAATTATGCCATTTAATGGATTTAAGTATATTTGTTTATCCATGCCTACCTGTTTAGATTAGGTTTTACCAAATATATCATCATGCAAACCAACAAGCTTTTCTTGAACATGAACATGTTGAATTCCATGGTGCAGGAGGACTTTATAGGAAACCAGCATACAGAACCATTATATTGTGACTGGCAGATTCTATCATAATTGAAAGTCGAACTCGGCTTCTGAACTTTTGTATTCAAGATATACACAACCCAAAAGTACTGTTTACTTTTGTGTGTCTGATTTATGTTGCAGCTTGACAGTTTTGACTTTCTTCTGCCAGTTCTGATTTACGCAATTCACCTTTCAGTAGTCTCTTGTGCTTTTGTCTTTATCCCCATCTACCTCCAAATGTATGAATATTTCACTGTCTTATCGAATCTTTGACATTTATTTTTGCCTTAATCCCTATTATTAATGCACCTTGCAAAATTTTGTATCATCGGCTCACGTCAAGTGTGCTATGCAAAGCAAAGGATGTTGGTTGGGTCAGTGCATGTCATGGTAACTGGATTTTCTCTCCAGAAAACAGTAATGGGAGGGGGAAAGAAATTAGGAGTTATTTGATTTTTGTTTTAAAATGCAAATTATTCAGTACAACCAATTTTTGCTATGTTGTGGTCAAAAAAAGATGTAGGTTTTAGTTATATTTAAGATGGTGAACTAGTTTTTTAAAAAATGCTCATTTTCCTCACCTTCCACATCTTAACATGTGCGAGAAATATGAGTCACTGCGTGACATCATTACATATATAGGGATGAATGAGGCTCCAAAGTTTGTTGTTTTTTAAACACATATTCTCATCCAAACCCTTCAAAATTTTATACATAATTTCTTTTTATATGTTCGTGTCCATTCCTGTTTGCTTGTGGCGATAAGCTATGTGGAACAATACCTGTGAGTTGTAGGATACAGCACCTCCGAAAATCACTGCAGCAGTCACACATTTAGGTGCCTGTTTGGGAATTTTAAAAGTTTATTGTTTTGTTTTTTGACCACAAAAAATAAAATGATAAACAGGCACATTTTTAAAATATAATATATATTTGCTCTTTTTTTTGGAGTTGTCTTTTGATTACTGGTTTCTAATAAGAAAATCCATTTACCGCAGAGATCTGATAAAGCAAGAAATTACACCAAAAAGTGTAAACTAAAAAAGCTACCTCTGTACACGATGGGTTGAATAATTTGCAGAAGCATGTAGTAGAACTTGAAATATTTTCCTATTGTAACATGTATAACCTATATTCACTTTTTAGTTTAGTGATTTCTCACATATAAAATAGAAATGAAAACATTTGATTTTTCTCTCGTTTTTAATGGTGCATGTGCTTCATGTCGTTAGGAATTGTTATGACTGACACATGCATTGGCCAATGAAATGTCGCGCACATTACGTAGAACCGCCCAATTCAAGTTCCCATTGGTCGATTGCCATGGTAATTAGTGGGGGAGAACCAGCTGTTAGCTATTTAAAAAGGAAGAAGGAGGGTGTCTCGATTGGCGGCTCGCTCAAAAAAAAAAGGCAGAAAAACGCTTTGACAGGATGGACTCGGTTCGTAGTGGAAACATTTGTAGGTAAGCAGATAAAGTCCAGTAATGGACAAAAAATATGAAGGGCTAATTTGCACTCTAGAAGTGGCTGTATTTTCACACTGTCGGTACTACGGTGAGCTAGCCAACTTTTACCTCACGTTCAGTTCAAAACTGAGTGACATTGAAAGCTGTTTGAATTGTTAAACTGCATGTTTCTTGCTACCTTGTCCTAACGTTAAGACAATTTGTATATCTAACCGTTTAAACATTGTATCTTTGCTGGCCGTTATTGTCTCCATGACGCCTATATTCTGTCTGTGCAAGCGTCGAATGTTTAGGTTTAAAATAACATCAAATCAAATACTTAATTGGGTTAATTAATCCAAATATTTTGTGGGTACATTGGTTTAAAACTGTGGGCTAATTAAAACAATCCTAAACGACTTCTTTCTGGAAAAAAAAGAATATCAAAACGCTAAATGGCTGCTGGTGGGAAACAGGTTTTAATGTTAAAGTATTTGCAGGACTACGTTTTCCCTTAACACAGTTTGATGGGGTCATGACTGGGTACATCAGGAGGACGGCTCATGTTAAATGTTTTGGAGATGGAGGCCAAACTGAGAGTTTGGGCAAGTTTTTTTTTTCTGATTATATTTGACGGTTTAGCCTCCGGGCCGAAGGCTCAGTGGAAGCCCAAAAAGGAGATTTATTGATGTTTTGAAAGAGACCATTACGTTGGTTGGTGTGAGGATGCAGAGGATGGGACTAAATATAAACTCGTGATGCGACAACTGAAGGGTAAAACTGAAAGATTTGCATTCACTTAAAAGTAAATTGCCTTGCAGCAAGAAGGTTTTGGGTTCGATTCCTGGCCCTGGTCTTTCTGCATGGAGTTTCCATGTTCTCCCTGTGCGTGTGGGTTTTCTCCGGGTACTCCGGTTTCCTCCCACAGTCCATAAACATGACTGTTGGGTTAATTGGTCTGTCTAAATTGCACCTAGGTGTGAGTGTGTGTCCTGTGTGACTCTGTTGCCCTGCAACAGACCGGTGACCTGTCCATGGTGTGCCTCGTCTCTCGCCCTGAACATTGGCTGGAGATGGGCACCAGCACCCCTCCCGACTCCACTAAGGGACAAGGGTGTAAAGAAAATGGATGAAAAATGATTGTTTTGACTTCAAATTTACATGATGGCCACAAATGCTTGTTTAGGCTAATGTAGTTGACACTTAAATTTCATAAAATGTTATCCAGTATATTTATTTTATTTTTTTTTTCAGTAGATTCCATTGGAACCAAAGATCATGAATATATTTTTGGCTAACCAGAAGAACAACAATCTGTTCCTGGCTTTAAAATCATTCAGATTGGCTCAGATTTCATCTTTTCATTCAAATGAACATGTTGCTCTGTCAATGATCCTGTCATCTGAGGAAGAAACCAAATGACATCTACACTAATTACTGTAAATTGAGATGCACAACACTCCTTTGTTTCTGCAGCCCGTTTGTGACCAGATGTTATACAAATTGAGTTTTTGTACTTAACCTGGGTAATGTCACAGAGGTGACCACAGTGACAAATTAACTGCATATATGGTAAAAAGATCAAATGTGTAGTAAGAAATTCATCTCTAAAACTGAGGAGATTTCAGGGAAAACATCTGCACCTCAAGAATCAATGAATGGAACACAAGGGACATTGGATCCAAACCTCTTCTGTGTTACTGCAGTGGTTTTTGTTGCTCGTAGGTGAAAATAGAAAAAGCCATTTGTTTACTTTGAGATTAGGAAATTAAGTCGGTTCTGATAAACAATCATATTTGGACATTGCTGTGGCTACTTTATTTTTTTTACGTAGCCAACTCGTGCATTTATAACTTGTGGTCATAAATGCATGAATTTATAAATTGATCACACATTTGCATTACATCTTAGTTCCTCAAACTGTAAATTGCTGCTATCATAATAATTATCATTTTATTTTGCACAGGCGCTTCATAAATGGCTCTTGCAGATTTGGCCGACGATGCAAGTACAGACATGAGTTCACCCCTATACCTGCATCCCAAATTTGTCGGTACTTTCAGAAAGGTGGCTGCTGGTATGGTGAACGGTGCAGGTAACCCCCAGCCAACATACTCACACACAAGTTGGAATTTGTACGTTTTTATTTTGTCTGAACTTTTAAAGGACTATGAAGCTAATTTATTTCCCGCCACTAGGTTCTTTCATGTCCTCCTGCCTCAAGTTGGACCAGTGTTTCCAGGTAGAAGGGGTTCAGTGCCTGTAGCCTCCCCCTCCACTATGACCCACTACTCTGAAAGAAGGGGGTCAGAACCAACTCTTTGGCGCGTTAATGTCCCATCCAGGCAGAGATGCAGTGGATCACAGTCGGCAATGTATCCCTTCAATCTTCAGCAGGAAAGTGGGCATCTGCCAGAATATGTTTTGGAGGAGCTGTCACAAGGTACAGGAGGTTTATACAAGAAACTGAGTCATTGGCTAACATTTTAATACTGTTCCCCAATTTCTTTTGGCAGAAAATTATTTGGAGTCAGCCCCTAGTTATTCAGGTATTGCTCAAGCAAGTGCATGGGAGGGAAGATATGAGGTTGGTATTGAATTTGATGGCTTAATTGTAGATGGGAATCCTTCTCTATACCACAAATCTTAAAAAAAGGCTCAATTGGTGGTAACTATTTTCTGTTTGTGCATTTAGAGAACCTCTAAATCTGAGACATATGAAGATGGAGCTGCAGCAGCTTACAATGAAAAAAGTGAAGAAACTTTGGCTTTCCTGCAGAGCAAAAATGTAGTCTGTGGGATCTGTATGGACAAAGTCTATGAAAAGGAAAATCAGAGAGACCGGGTCTTTGGGATTTTGCCAAATTGCAATCATCCCTTCTGTTTAGACTGCATAGCGACCTGGAGGAAAACAAAAGACATCGGGCTTGATGTCGTAAGGTAGGTCTTTGCTATGACGGCAAGTTAAAGTTGCATTTACAGGTGTTTTGACCTCTGTGTATTTGCAGGGCTTGTCCTCAGTGTCGAGTCAGGTCTGCATTTTATGTGCCAAATAAATACTGGGTGGAAGGTCAAGAGAAGGAAAATGTAATTAGTGCTTTCAAGAAAAAATTTGGGTAAGATGCTGTTTTGATTGCACCCAAAGTAATTCACCAGTTTACACAACTGCAATGCTACTTTTTGCCCAGCTGTAAGTGTTTGCAATGCATTTAAGTTTATAGTTGTCTCAGTTGCTGCCTATAAACCCTTATAATGAGCCTATTGTACCTTATTTTCTTTTTACCTTATTGATGGTATTTCTCCAGATTTATTTAAAAATGGATACCAGGTACCATAATTGTATTTTAAATGTTTGAAAGAGGGACATTTATTGGACATACTAACAGTATGTCTAATACTTTAGTGGTCTTTAAGTGGCCATTAAATACAGATGCATTTGGAAACACAAAGTACCTGTGTATTATACCTGGGCTTCGTTTGTAGTGATTTGAAAGTGCAGATGGTAAAACGTATAAACTGAGCTTTATTTATTTCATTTTAGTCGATGAAAACTGTAACTGATCAGTCTGATTAACGTGTTGATGCTATTGACCGTTATATTTCTTTCCAGTAAGAAGAGATGCTGCTTCTATGACAGATATGGATGCTGTCCCTTCAAAAAGGAGTGTCTCTATCGACATGTGGCAGATTCTAACAATCCAATGTTTTCAGTAAGAGCACAATCCTTTAATGTGCTTTAGGTGCTTTCCATACTGGTGTATTTATGTTCCTTCTTTGCCTCCTCACAGTACCTCTCGGAGGAAGAGGATGACAGTTTTACTGATCTGCTTGGTTTTTTCATAAGCATGAGCCTTCTTGGTGGTGAAGAAGCAGATGAAGAACTTCTCGTTTGCCTAACTGAAGATTACGGGTTTTAAGCATTTTGTTTTTCTTGGTAGTCTAAAATACAGAGTCAATCCACCTTTGACCACTGCGTCTGTCGTAGTCTTTACTAAGCCAGCTTTGGAGTAGCCTTTAATCAGACTTAAAGTATGAGGGATGTGAATCTGACTGTTGACTTGATCACAGAAGCCAAGTTATTTAGGATTTTGAAACAATTGGGGAGGGAGGAGAGATAAATGTCAGCAATAATTGTACTGGTATTTGCACATGTATTCTGATGTGGGTCTAAGGAAAATTGAAAATTTTAATTTTTTCCCTTGATCTTGTTGACATTGGTTTGTTGGATTTTTTATTTCTTTTTTTTTTTGTTTACCCTCAAAGCTATGATTCATGTGATTGTTCAGCCCTTCCCTAACCTCAGCCTCTCTTCCTTAACCTCTCCCCATATTTGATTGCTCAATTTAAATTTGTTCCACTCACTGAAGGCAATCTTGATATTTTAAAACATTGTGTGGTTGGTTTTAATTGTCAAAGTAAACATTGTGCCAATATACATCTTCAATTGCGGTGCCAACCTCAAGACTTGTCGTTTCCTAATTTTTGGCAAGAATATAACATTTGGCTTTTATTCTTTTTAAAAAGGATGTACACTGAAAATAAAAATTAATCACCTGTCTCACCGAAAATGCCTTGTTCTTAATCAGTACCAATGATTGGAGGTAAATGGTTTACTTGGAAATGCCATCCAAGTACTCGGAAGTAAAGGGGAAAATTGTAAGAGAATTCTACTCCAGGACGGTAGATGGCGCTGTGTAATTATACAGCCAAATATGTAAACAAGTTGTTTCTCATGGCGGGGAGACTGCATTTCTGTGGACAGGGATGGACACCCGTACGCTGCTGGGCCGGTTTGACGGACAGTCCAGGCTGCTGCTCACTACATTGATGTCCGGAGTTTCCGGGGCTAAAGCCGCGCTGACTGTCTTCCAGAGACAGCAGCGGGCCAACGCTGAGTCCATCCTAACTAACTTCATACTGACCCTTTGCAGAGACGAAGTTGCCTCATCAACTGAAGCTCTGACACTTTCGGTGTAAGTACACGGCACTACTCCCTACAAACCCGGATTAAATATTTCTTGCATGGGTCTAACAGAATGTCTGCTTTGTATTTCATGTCGGTCCTGGTGGTGTTGCTGTAGGTTTTTAAGGAAGCTGAAGCCAGACTTTATTTCTGACGTTCCTTGTCTAGTCTGTCTAAAAACCAACTTGCAACTTGTACCAGTTAATCTATAAATTACTGGTAGAAATATTCCAAAAGACTAGAGCTCTAATCGCAGTGAAAGATGTTTCTGCTTTATTTGATCTATGGCAGGGATATTTTATCTTTAAAATTACAAAGAGTCCAGCTAAATTAAACTCGTTCAGAGCCACGTATAAATCCAAATCTACGTCATATACGTGACCTTTTGGGGGCGGCGGGACGACAAACTTCTGCAATAGGAAATTTGCAGAAAAATTATATGAAGAACAGGCCTAAAAATAGTTCTTCATCCTTCTATTGTTATCTTGTTTGGGAAAATCTAAAAAGAAAATCCTACGGGTGAAAAAACAAAATACCCGAATTAAAAATCTTAAACATTAAAAGTTTTGTTGAAAGTGAGAAGTAAGCTGAGCAAGTGAGGTTGTAGTCTGACAGATGAAAATGTTAAGGATCGTAAATACTTTTGTGGTACAATGTATACAGAACAATGTGCTAAATTCAAGAATCAACAAAAACTAACCTTCAGGTTGCAGTTTTGAAACTAGATTTAGAGCTGCTATCCTTGTTTCATTTCGTTTTGCTTTAAAGTATTATAAATATACAGAGAACTAATGGCCTACCTCAGAAAGAGGTAATGGGTTAATCACAATTAACATAATACTTGTGCAAGAAATGTTTTCCTTAGATTTTGCAACTGTAATTAAAACATCTTAAACTCTACTGCTCTAGTAATTCACGTACATTTCCTATTTCCGCTTTTAAAATCTTTTCTAGCAAACCGCTCGTTTGCCTGTTTCCACCAGTGTTTAAACAAAACCTGCTGATCTTCCTCTACTTGGTGAACTCTTCTATTCCTGGGCCCACCGTTCTGCTGCTGCTCAGATGTCTTGCTCAGGACTCTAATCCGACCCCATGGGTCAGAGTCCTGGGCAGACAGCTGGAGAGGAAACTGGAGATGAACTTCAAGGATCCTCTGCACTCTGAACAATGCAGGCAGAAACTGAAGCAGCTATCGGAGAATTTGGGAGGTTCTAGTGAGGCTGGAGGTTGGGCCGAATGCTTCAGCAGTCAAACGGAGGAATCTGAATCCTATTGCAGACGTGATTTGCTCGAGCATGGGACGCAGCGGAAAAGACGGGCCAGTTTTGATGCGGACGTGGACGCAGATGGAGAGGAAGCAGTGCAGGAGAGTAAAAGGTTGAAGATGGACAACATGCACATTGATGAGCCAGTAGATGCAGAAGACGAAGAAGTGAGGATGGACACGCAAGGAGGATCTGCAAGTGCTGCTGAAACACCTGCAGACCGACCGCATGATGGTCTACCTGAACACATCAGGGTAAACTCTGAGGAGAGGGAGGCTTTATGTTTTTTATTCAGTTTTTTCATTCGGTAAACTAGAAACCAGACCAAATCAAATTCACTTGCTTGTTTTCCTGCTCACTCAGGGCTCTGTTCTTCACATGAAAGAATTACTGGAAAGTCAGGTTGAGGTAAGAACGTTTTCTCCCTCATGGAGTTGATGTGAGCTTTGGTGCAGCTGTAAGTATTTTTCTGTTTCAGTGGGACCAGGGTGCCACGGATGGGTTCAAAGTGTTAAATGAATGCAACACAACCCAAGTATGTCCAGAAAGATTTAATTTTTTTTTTTAATATTTGCACATTTTATCCATCTCAGTTGTTCTGTTCACAAATGTAGTCAATATAACATTGCCAAAGCCCCAAGTGTGTGCGAGGTGTAATATAACTAAATGAATTTTAACAATTTATTTTTTTTCTTGCTACATTCATAACTGTATAAACACTTTTTTAAGGCTGAAGGACCTTCAGATGATTATTTGTTCTTCTTAGGTGGAGGTGTTGTGTGAGACACTGAACTTTCCCATCTTACCTGAACACACCCTGCCTAAGCTGTGCAACAGCATTTTGTCCCTCTCTCCTGATCTGAGCTACAGTACAGCGGCATCCCTCATTAGGAGCATCCTGCTCCAGAAGGTAAATCCCTGAATGAGCCAGGTAGATTTGTGTATGCAATGTTTCTGCAGCACTCAGAACTTATATTTTTTATTTATTACATATATTTTTTACTGTCTTTCAGGTCTCGTCCCTGTCAGAGCCGGCCTCCAGGTGTTTGGTAACAGCGGTAACTTCACTGTGCAGCCGCTATCCCCGGCCAATGTGCTGTGCAGTAATCGAACCACTTCTGGAGGACAGGAATATAGGTGAGATACTGGTGGTGGTGCTTAATTCAGTGAGCTGACATGGATATGCAGCGAGAGCTAGGTCAAAAATCTGCTCCAGTTGTTTTGGCTGCACATGTGTTGACCTTTAACACTGATAAAAGAAACATTTTCAATATGTTTTCTGGCAAAAAATAAAGCGCCGGACCTTTTTACTAAACAAAATGTTGCACAGTCTAATTTATATGTTAAAAGTTCTTGCAATGAAAGAAAGCCTTATTTGTTTTATGTCTATAAGAAATGAGAAATTCTAACGTCAAACAAACAAAAAAGAAAAGAAACAGCAGTGAGGTCCAAAATATTTGTGACCTGATCTGCAGCTGGTGGCATTTGGAGATAGTTGAGTGTAGACTGTGTTTCAGGTGGTAACCTGGTTTGGTACACATTAACTGAGCTCATATCAGCTTTCTGGTCAAGGACCTTTTTTACTCTGTGTTTGGCCTCAAAATAAGCAGATCCTGCTTGAACTTTGTTGTTTTCAGGGCCGCCTCAGACGGAGCTGCTGAACAGACTTATAGAGAGCTGCCTGGATTCACACTACAGACTGCTGATGCTTCAGTGAGACAAATTACATAAACACTACTTTTAAATTGTAAATAAGCATCCAGTGTGTAGAAAGGATGATATCTATTCATGTTTTTTTTTTTTCTTTAGAATGACATTCAGGATTCCTTGGAGTGAAGCAGTCCTCTCCATTATCCACAGCTTGCTTGACTCCAAGGTACTTGGTGGACATATAATAGAAACCATATATTCACATACACTGTCTAAAAATACACACTGAGACTCAGTTTCATTAGGTGGAATGGTCAAAAATTTCAGCAAACTATTGCGAGAAACTTGTAGAAAGAGACCCAACACGTTTGATTTCCTAAATATTTTGCCAAATACGTAGGAAATGTATTTACGTCTTTAAATATGAAGAAAGTAACGACAGTTGTCCCTAGAAAAATGAAACTTTCAGTATTTATTTGACAATAAAAATATTTTTGTATTCTAATTAAGTAATTAAGCTAAAATAAGACAATATTGTCTGATTTAAAATTAGACAGTGGGAGGAAAGAGTTTGTATTTTTTACACGGTGAATGTAAATATCTGCTTTTAGTTGATGGAAATTATTATTTTTAATGTGTTGTTGTTTGTTTTTTTTAATGTTTGTTCTGCAGCTGCTCTTGAGTGAAGAAGTTTTCACACAGCTCACAGAACAGCTTATCAACCAGGGACCTCACTTCACCAAATCTGTGAAATTTGCCAAAATGATGTTAACAGTTCTCACCAAACACAGCAGCCACGTAAGTCTATAAGCCTCCTGTCCTGTATTACACTGATAAAGTGGTATTTGTAATCCACTGTAATAGTAAATGAATGAATCTATATTTTCCAGGTGACTGCTGCACAGAAACACTCTCTGACGAGCTGCCTGAACTCAAATGAGACATTCCTGAAGAAATCACTTCAAGCTTCTTTGAAACGAATCCCAGATGCTTGACTCAAGATTTGACTTTATTAATGTCAATAACCACCAAAATAAATCCACTCCAAAAGGATAACATACATAGTCAGATTATGTTCCAACTCATCTATCACTAGGCATGTTTTCTTGCTGTATTTACTAATGTATGCAAAAGCGACCTAAGAAGGTGCACATGAGCAGGTACAAACAGAAAACATAATTTAATTTGAATCACTTTTACTTATAGAAATAATTGGGCAGGGTTTTTCCAAAGAGCTACAAATGGGAAGAATGTTTCCCTCTCAAGTTTAAAAAAAATTGTTTATTTATTTTCCTATTTATGTATTTTTCAAGTGTGATCCCTGCAAACATCCAAATACATCAATTTTTACTGATGGATAAAACAAGTAATACCTGGATACTTACAGTTAGTATTAAAGTTCAGCGTGGCCAGAATTTGAATTCAGATGAAATTCCTTTTGGTTGATTAACTAAACCACAATCATTGTTTAGTTTTTATGTGGCCTTCTAGAACTAGAAGGCCACATAAATAGCTACAGTGGGCCAGACTTGGCCCACGGGCCTTGAGTTTGACACCGGGTCTAGCTCATGTTGTTGAGGGGTTGTACAAGCAATGTTTAGGTTTAGAAGCGCCGATCACCTCCTTCAAAGCACTAGAACGTTTTAGACTGATAAAAAACTACCATTAATAATATGTTTATCTGAAATTTCTAAGTCATAAAACATTTAAGTTGGTTAAAAAGTTATTTTTTCCCACTGAACTGTATAGAAAAGGAACAACATAAATATTTTGATTATTTGATACCATTTCAGTGTTCAAATGTCAATACTCATATTTTACAGGTGGCTACATCGAATTAATTAGAAAAATTATATGTTATACTTTATTATTCACTAATATTTAACTATTTACTGTTGTATTTTTAAATAAACAGGATGTGTGAAACCAGTGTTTATTTATTTTCATTATATTTATATATTATAAATATAATCAGCTCCATAAAGGTACCGTAATGTATAAGATCACAAAACAAAGTGTCAACAGAGCCAGACAACTGCCACAGAGGAAAAGAAAATGAATAAAGACATAAATGATACAAAAGAAAATGAAGAAAAAAAAACATACAACAGGGCAGTATATTAACGTATGAAATGTTTCAAAAAAATTGGACAACTTAAACGCATGTTTTGACTTCACTAGACATAAAGATTTATAGAACAATTTTAAATCATTTATCCACTGTCTAAAGCTAGGAATGGTTTTAGAGAAGCGACATTTGTGTATATGAAATTTAGCTAACATTATAACCTGTGTTATAATGTATCAGCTGAATAAAGTTTAGTTTAAAAAAGCGCTCTCTGAATGACGTAGCGCCTTTATTTTGCGCAACTTCCTCCTTGCACTTCCTTTTCAGCGTAGCGCGACGTCGTGGACAAGCCGCCAAAATGAGGTTAGCATGACTTAACCAATTAATACGGTAAACAGTGATTATAGGTCTGTAATAATGCAGCCGAATTAGTTTTATGGGCTTTACAAACTTATTAAAGTGTGAAAGTTTTGTTTTTATTCGGTATCTGTTCTTCTAACGATCTAAATCTTGGACATGCGACCGGTTCGCCAGTCGGTGAACCCGAAGGAAACGTCACTCAGCTTTTTTAACAAACATCCAAATCCATCTGCATGGTTTAGTGGATTTTTTCACTAACGTTTGGGGTTTTATAGTTTCATCGCTCATTTCAGATTATATTCATCTGATTTTTACCGCACTTTGAAGCCATTTTAAGAGTCTTAGCGTCAGAGCTTTGCAGCGACCCACGAGTAGCTCTTACCAAATGTATTGGTACATAGTAGCATTTAATATACCGCGTTATTTTCAGTTTAACACCTGGGTTTTCATCCTATCAATTAGTGTTTGCTGCTCTCTCCACCACAAATTATATATAGCAAATAATAAGCCATACATCTGTTCTATAATTGTTAGCTACGTTTTTCACTAGTTAGAAAAGATTTAATTGCTAAATTGACAATGGTTCATTATTATTCCTAAAAGTCGGGCTTGTTATAGTAGAAAACAACATTTTCACGATTTAAATGACAGCACTTGATAGTAGGACATGAAACAGAAGGGCATTAGTGAGTTGGTTTACCCCTGTTGCTTACACACACACTCTTTAAATAGTAAAATGTAATCATATGCCAGAAAGAAATTGAAAATTTTATTATTGCGCACATGCTTGATTATCCTGCTCAAACATCTTACGAAGGTGTAATTCTACTAATTATCTACTTTTTAAAAGAATACAATCTGAATGCCTTTGTTTCAGGGGCTATTATTTGTTAATGGTGAAAACAATGTTCAGGAAAAGAGATGTGTTACCTTTTGAAATGTTTGCAGACATCCCTGCTCATCCTAAATATAAGAAAATATGGCAAACTAATTTTATAGGGTTGAAGTGTCTTGCTGAGAAGATTCTGTATCTTGGGTCAAACTGAGGAGTCAGACTGTTTTTTTTTGTGAACAGTAAGGTTTCCAGGGATATGTTGTATGATGCTGTGAAGGTGGTCCTGCTGGGCTCCGCGACCAAGCCAAGGAAGTAAGTGCACGCCTAAGTTTCAGTTTGTACTTTTGTAAAACATATTTTCAGACGAGACTAATTTAAAACGTTGCATTTGTTGTTAGGTTCGTGGAGAGCGTGGAGCTGCAGATCAGCCTTAAAAACTACGATCCTCAGAAGGACAAGCGTTTCTCCGGCACTGTCAGGTTCGCCACTTCACTGTTTCACCCAACCTTTTCCCTGTTTGCTTCCAACCCTGTCTGAGGTCAGATTTAGCCATTTTTCTAATAAGAGGAAAACAAAAGGGTAAATTCTCGAAAGCCCAGACAGGACAGGAACAAGCATGGATAAGTAGCTGGGTAGTCTGACTGAGCCCACTCAGTTTCGGCTGGTGTCGGTGACGCAGACGGACCCCGACCCTGGGTCTTAAAACATGAGGGGAGGCGTTGAGCGGCTACACGCCCTCATGCCGACCATGTTACTGTTACCATGAGGGTCAGCAGGACACCAACCACTGCAGTGGTTTGGGTAAGACTTTTTCTTTATTACAGAAGAAAAAATAAAATCAGGGAGGTGAATTTTGGAAATGACATTTTTTTTCCTTGCAGTTTGTCGCTCCACAATCTGTCCCGGAAGCTCCATCCCTACCGCCTACTCATTTACTAAAAAAAATATGTCTGGGTCATTACAAGAAAAAAGGTTGATCTACGAAGCTGAACATTTATGACGTTAAGTCAAATATCACTTGCTATAATGGCAATCTTTTTACCCTAACAATGTTATAATTCCTTTAATAAATAATTGTCAGAATTTAGTTAAAAGATTACAATTCACAGAAATTTTTTTGACAGAAAATTTGATCAAAGTATTGTTTTACAATTACAATGAAATACAAGAAATAAAAATCCCCTCCTAGAATTATTTCTGGGACAGATCATGGATTGCCACAGTTCACACATCAGGGCATTTTTTATTTATTTATTTTTTCTACATGTCCTCTTTAGAAGGTAAACTAATAAAATAGTTTTGTGTTAAAATGCTGCTGTTTTATAGTGTAGTTAGAATCCAGTTTAAAATTTGAGGTAAAATGCACCTGGTGGGGATGTTGTGCGCTTCATGGATGTCCTGCCAACATCAAATCCATATTTTACAATATTTATAATTACATTAATCTGTAGTCAATTATGGATATGCAATGTGGTTTGTAAGTATATCAAGACTATCTAGATGACGAAACCAGCTTTTCAATAGGAGTGGTGATCACTGCACAGTTTAAAAGATAATCGCACTTTTCACAACACTTTGGTTTCGCCTTAGAACAAAAAAGAAAAAAGTGATATTTGATGCATCTATTTGGCTATAATTTTAGAGATAAATGTCAGATGCTTTCTTTCAGAAGATTGGAAGATGACCAATCAGTGTTTCTGCCGTTGAGTGTTGTTGTATTTTGGTTTATCCTGTGGTTCGTTGTGGTTGGCATGCAGGCTGAAGACCCTCCCCAGGCCCAAGTTCTCTGTGTGCGTCCTGGGAGACCAGCAGCACTGCGATGAAGCCAAGGCTGCAGATCTTCCCCACATGGACATTGAAGCTCTCAAAAAGCTCAACAAGAACAAAAAGCTGGTCAAGAAACTCGGTAGGTTCAGTCGGCTCAATGTCGAACTTGATCAGTTTGAGGTCAGATTCAAACTTCATAGTTGAGGTTTTTTTCTCCCTCCCTTCTTGCAGCCAAGAAGTACGATGCCTTCCTGGCCTCTGAGTCTCTGATCAAGCAGATTCCTCGTATCTTGGGTCCCGGACTGAACAAGGCTGGCAAGTTCCCTTCCCTTCTAACCCACAACGAGAACCTGAACACAAAGGTGGAGGAGGTCAAATCCACCATCAAGTTCCAGATGAAGAAGGTACCTTCAGCTCTTCCAGCAGCTTTGGTGAAGCATTTAAAGTGTTGGGTGCTGTTACTCCTCAGTAACGTTGGCTGTGTTGTAGGTGCTCTGTCTGGCTGTGGCTGTCGGACACGTGAAGATGACTGAAGACGAACTCGTCTACAACATCCACTTGGCCGTCAACTTCTTGGTGTCTTTGCTGAAGAAGAACTGGCAGAACGTGCGTGCCCTGTACATTAAGAGCACCATGGGCAAACCACAGCGCCTCTATTAAATGCTTGTTTTTCTATGAATAAAAGCAGAGAAACTCCAATATGTTGCTCAATGTGATTTATTCATTTATTTTAGGGGTTTAGTTGCTTTTCAGCTTAACACTTTGTTTTATAACTATCTTTTGTGCTTTGATAAGTCCAGTTGTAAAATCTTTCTGTGCACAAGGTCAAAAGGATATATTAAATTTTGTGTATCTTTGTATATAGCTAAACCAGGGCTGGGTAAACTTGGTCCTCGAGGGCCAGTGTCCTGCAACTCTTAGATGTCTCCCTGGTGCAACACACTTGAATCCAATAGCTTAATCAACGCATAAGTGCAGTCAGGTTCTCCAGAGTCTTGCTAACGACCTCATTATTTGACTCAGGTGTGTTGAAGCAGAGCTGCATCTAAAAGTTGCAGGAGGGTCCTTGAGGCATGGAGTTGGCCACCCCTGAGCTAAGCTTACTACCACATACCTCACTACAGGGATGTCAAAGTGAATACAGGCCAGTAGCCTGCATGTTTCCCCTCCTTCACTGGTTCAACACACCTGAATCAAACAAGGTTCATTAGCAGATAAGCAGTAGTTTTCCATTTTCGGATAAGCATCTAAAGCTGTGAGCAGCAATGTCTTGTTGCATTTGAAAACAGGTGGGTTTGAACCTTTCTGCTGTACCTGAGTGAAGTTGGCCCCCCCACCTTCTTCAAATCAGACAAAATTAGTGTCAAACATTAGTGCTACGTTTGTGCTGGTTTGTGCAGCAAAAATTTTTGTTTGTGCTGCTATCATTTTAAAGATATAAAGAAATGTTTTT
>CAEGAF010108649.1:0-34099 GCA_903067075.1 Micropoecilia bifurca | reverse complement strand
GTTAGCAGGACTCTGGAGAACCTGCCTGCATTCAGGAGATGATTCAGCTGTTGGATTCCAGTGTGTTGGACCAGGGAGACATCTAAGAGCTGCAGGACACCGGCCCTCGAGGACCAGGATTGCCAACCCCTGATATAGTTTCATAAATTGAAACTATATCAGTTTCAATTTATGAAACTGATATAGTTCATAAATTGAGACTTGAAGCATAAATGTGTCAGAGGTGGAATTTGCGTAATTTTGAAGAGCACCATTAAAACCCGGTGGACATGTGGGCTTCACATTATGGTATTTGTTAGTCCTTTGCTGTTGTGAACAGCCCAAATATATTACTGTTACATCAGAAATCTTGTCGGAGATATGGAATATTGATAATAAATTTTCTCCAGGTGGAGGACATTGGGATTCGAAGGGAATGTGTCCTGATAGGGCTCATCACCTTTCTTGGAGAAGGTCCAGAAGACCTTATTAAGGAATACCGTGTAAGTTTCTTTTAAAGGTTTGAAGCCGCACATATCCCATTCAGAAAAATGTAAAAATTCAATGTCTGTTGCTTGTACCATTTTAGATTACTTCTGGCCTGGCTTTTCTATATGTAAACATCTGTTTTAATACAGCAGGCAGATTTGATGTCAGAATTATAAATTTAACATGGCTATGTCCTGCTTAAATCCAGAAGTGGTGTGCTTTGCTATTCAGCAGAGACAATTATCCAACATCACTATCAACTTTATTTCCTGTTCACCAACATAATAAACAAGTTAATAAGAATGTTTTAGAAATGCTATTTTCATATTGGCTCCAAAATATCTGATAAGCAAGATGACCATCGGCTGGATTACTATTCTGCTTTGATGCATAATCTATTAATTTGTTTAAGCTAAAGCCTGCAATATGACAAAACACATATAAAGTTACAAGCTTGCATTATATTTTCAAAAAACATTAAAAATCACCCTTTGAGTTCTTCAATTTGTAAAGCAACTTTGAACTTGGAAAATTTATCAAGGATATTTCAGATGCCATAAACAATTCTCAAGCTTCTTCGATTCACAAGCTGTACACTTATACTTGATGCTTGCATGTATAAGGCTTTTATTTTTCAATTGACAGATTAGTTACAGTCTTCAAGTTTAACATATTTATCTCACTACAGGACAGCTGTGGAAATGATGCCCAGATGGAACTCAAACAACTCACCCTGGCAGTGTTTATGATTCGGAAGGAGGGAGAGGGAATGACAGAATCCCCAGAAGACATTAGCGTTGTCATTGAGGGAGTGGAGGTGTTGCATGACCTTACTTCAGTTGCCTCAGCATGTGCCCTGCTTCTGGGTTTGATATATGCCCTTAACCTGGCTTATCCAAAGCCTCTGCGCTTCACATTTGAAGTATTTCAAAAAATCTTCATGCAACTTGACCAACACAAGATGTCTCCTAAAGTTCAGAATTTGTTTGGAAGACTTCAGACCTCACAGTAAAGACAATTGTATGTTATGCAAAATGACAGATTATTTTCTCTTTGTTTGAACATGAGGGCGCCATGTTTTGGAAGCTTAACCTCAAGGGACTGAACCTTTTGAATTTCTTTTGGGACATTGTGCATATTAAAGCCGCAGCATTAGTAGGCTGCTGTAGTATTGTTCACAGATACTTTAACAGCGTTCTTTCATTTTTTCAATTTGGATCAGCATATTTGTGCAATGCTTAATGTTTACTTTTCTGTTCTGATGTATTGGACATGGTTTAAACACGACAGCCATTAGCCTACACCCTTGTTTTAACGGATGTGGATGTTATTGCTCGTTTTCAGTGTGTTCTTGAAGATGTTAAAAACAGTCACACATGTTACATTTTATGTAAAAACAGGTTAGGGATTGAGAATGTTGATTATTTTTCAGAGGAATACTTCTGTATTCTGTAACATCACACAGGGATGTCCAAGGTTTGTCCTGGAGAGCCATCAATGTGCAACTTTCAGATGGACTATTTCAATACCATCTTGCTGAATTCACACACCAGCAAACACTCAGCTGAGCAGAGGCATAGTAATGAGTAGTTCATTTAATACCGGCGGTTTGGAGATTGGATTCATCTGACAGTTGGGAGATGGTAGCTCTTCAGAACTGGACTTGGGCACCCCATGTTGAGTTTACTAAAAAGCAAAAAAAGCAAAAGCAGAAAAGCAAAGGATATGTGTAGTATGTTCAGTGCATAATATGTTGTGAAAAATCTGTAAGTTTGTGATTTCAAAATAAAATTTAAAATTTTCTATTTGTGCAATTTAGATTTATTATAGCCAAGATGAAATTTTGAGTGTAAAGGAATTTTACACTTATTTAAAAAGCTAAAACATACTTTAAAAGTGACTTATATTTAAGCATTATTATAAGTACAAAATAAGTATAAACAACTTTGGGGTAGTTTTGTTTTTTAAGTTGGAACAACTTAAATTTTTTAGTTGACTTTCTATAAATTTAAGTAAGAGGGTTTACATTTTTTTACATGAAATAAAGTAAATAAATTTAGTCAGACTGACCTACATTTGTCAAGTTAAACAAAATAAAAACATTATGGTGATCCAACTTAATTGTTACCTACAATTCAATTAAGTTGGATCAGGTTTTTTGTTTTTAGAGTGTAGGAAATCTCTGCTGCTTGCCAAGAACTGCTGAATCAAATCATGCACAGTAGCCTGTTAAAAATCGAACTCAGGATGATTTTGTTTGGGAATTTTCAGATTTCTTTTTCTTTTCTGTGGCTCTAATGCAACATTTTCAACCCACCGACATAGCAACCAATCATCCCAGTTGCTCTCATTTACAAGGAGCAAAATTGGACAGGAGGTAGCTTATTAGCATGAGTGGCACTGGCTATTTTCCTACCTCTCCCATTACAATCAGGCACATTTATAATTTTAACCAGAATGCATTTTATTCACCCTGTTAGCTTACAAATAGTACAAAATAGTCCCATCCGCACAAGCAGGGGGCTCATTCCCAATGAAAATGATAAGTTGCATAAAGAGAAACTGATTTTCAGCCTCTTGAACTAAATAACTCGCATCCGGTTGTGATGTAAGGTATAATTTGGTTGAAAGTTGATTTCTTTTCCCCGTCTTGATATTTTTATCAAGCTGCTTGGTTTTTAAAGTATCTCAGTCACTGGCAGCAAGTCTCCAAGCAAATAAAGATGCATCTTAATTAAGCTGAGTATTGATGATTTAATCTGTAATTCAATTCAAACGGTAAAATCCACGTAGGCTCACCACACACAGCTCAATACATGTACGGCTTTGACTATGACTGCTAATGAATATTTAAGAATTCAACATTTGTTTCAAGTAACCACATTGATTTGTGAAACAGTGATGTCGCATCGGGGACGACACAATCACCGGAAAGATTGCTGACCTGACAGTTGCTATTTCCTCCCACAGAGAGGCGAAGCCACAAAAGGTCATTGCTAAAGAAGTTTGGCTGTAGTCAGGGGACTGTATCCAAGCACGAGTGATGAAAAATAGAGTGGAAGAAAAATGTGGAACCTCAGCATGTCTACGCTCAGCTAAATATTTACCTGTGACCGATCCTGTATTGATCAGGGCCTTCCAAGAAACAAAGAACCTACAAATCCCCAAAGGTGTGTTTCTATACAAAACAAACCTTTAGAATTTGCTTCTGTTTGAGTTTTTCTGAATGCCAACAAGGACAATAGTAGGTAATATTGTAAAGAACTTCAATACTTGGCATTGGGTCGTAATTTAAGTGGCGGTTCCTGTGCCTAATGATCGTTTCTCTTGGCCCAAGTAGGACCACAGCAAAGACGCCCAACTCGAGTTTGAAGGCAGCCCAGACGAAAAGTCTCTACATTTGTCTGATCAACCTGAAAAGTAAAGTAAGGTTAAGTTAAAGAGTTTCACGAGAGTCTTTAGATTTTTTCTATAAAAACACTGTTTCTAACTAAATTCCCACACCCATCTCAAACACACACACACAAACACACACCTGGGAGAACAAGAGGAGGAAGGTGAAGGTTAATGAAAGGTGTGCCTTTACTCTTGCCTTGTGCCACCCTTCACAGATGGAGACACTGATAATATCCACACACCCAAACCCCTTAGCGTCTCCAGGTCGAGCTGTTTTCCTCTTGATAACAGCTGCAGAAGTGAATATGTTTGTGTGCAGACTGCAGATGTGGACTTTTGCTACGGTTTTATTTTTCTTTTGTGAGTAACATAGACGGGGGAGATCTTATCAATTGTGACTCATTGTTGTCCTGTTTTTGTAACATCTCGACAAAATCTTTCAAGTGCTTCAATTACAGAAGTTTTAGTTTCATAGTAAAACATATTCCACATATGAGAACTAACAGAAATTTCCATCATTTGGAGTCTCTGTCCAGATAATGGAAGCTCGTCACACTGTAGCTAAGACTTGAGTTCATCCATCCATTGGAGGAAGTTAATTTCTGGAGGATGTTGTTCTTTTCATCGTCCTCCCTTTCTCGTCGACAGGCCTGGGCTGAACTATTTCACAGAGAGCTCTCTGTCATGTGTTGTAGGATTGCTTGGTTTATCATTGTGTTTCTTGCAGAAATGCAAACGAACAGCCATGCTGATATTTCCCTTCAACAGGTTTCTGTACCTTCAGGTGACGTGAATACATTTGAGCAGCCTTTATCAGACGCTGAGAGGAGCTATGTACATTTGTACGATGGCAAAATTGTTGTCAATGGAGGAGGATGTCTGCAGAAGGGTGTGCAACCCTCTTTGAGATGTACACTGAAGCGCAAGAGGTGCCAGGTATGTGAAAGGTACATGAGAATACGTCCCTCAACCACGTGACCATGTCGACGTTAGAGCCGTTAGGTCCTGTCCATGTACGCCACAAGGTGCAGTTCAACACACACAGGAAAAGACTGAACTTTTCACCATGAATGCGGACACAGCTCCCTGGACAAACGGAGATCGGATAGCCACTAAAAGATACCTAGATATGCCATGTAACTGTAAGCCACAAAGATATTACAACACAGTGTTCAAACTTTGCCTGCTGGGATTTAAAGAGACATTTTAAAATCAGCCATTCCCCTGTACAGAGAAAAATGACTAAAGTTGAGCACATTCGCCTTGTGATCAAACTGTGAGGTGCTAAAAGAAGTCTAATTGTGAGCCCTACATCATTCTCCTGCTTCCGTTGCTGATATCTGTACAATCAATTAGAGACTGCACATGTGTGCACGGAGGAAACCATGGCTCTCTCCTAGAAAAACAAATGGGCATGACTGAGGTTTACCAGAGAGAACCTGGACAAAAAGCAGGTCTTCTGGAATGATGTTCTTTAAACAGATGAACCTCAAAATGATGGACACAAGAAAAAAAAGAGAGCCGGTCCCTGGAAACGGCAAACGTAGTGGCACAAGGTGGTTGCACTTGGTGCGGAGGAGATGTGGAGCCACGTTTAAACGTCTGGAAAAACTGAGAAAATGAGGGAAAACCCCACAAAAAATAAGCTACATCTAGCTGGGGCATATTTATTTTGGAGACAGCAAAGCTAAGTGCAGAATTTGTAAAATGAAAATATCCAGAGCAGCTGTTATCCCCTGTGCATTTGCAGTCGTATTCCATTAATTTTAATACTACTGAAGAGTTCATTTATTTCAGTAAGGCAATTCACTAAGTGAAACACATTATATAGATTAATTACACACACACTGATGTTCAAGCCATTTTCTTTGTTGATGATGATTTTCTGCTTACAGCTGAAGAAAACACATTTAGGATGAGAATTTTACATCACACTAATATAAAACAACACTTTTAATGCAGATATGGCTAAATGAAAACTATGTTTGATACATGCTTAAAGGTTTTTTCAAAAGATATCTTAAATATGACCAAAAAGAAGAATTTGCTCGAATAGGAAAAAACATGTATTTTCTAATGGTTTAAAAAAAAAGAAGCAAAAAATTGCGTTTCTATGAACTTACTGGATAAAATATTTAATACAAGCACACACATTATTCATAATTGGTAAATTAAGAGAATACAACATTTTTGCCGTTTCCAGGGACCGGCTCTCTTTTTTTTCTTGTGTCCATCATTTTGAGGTTCATCTGTTTAAAGAACATCATTCCAGAAGACCTGCTTTTTGTTTGTTGCCTCTACAAATGCCTCTGCGATGTTCCAGTGAAGACATGAATCAGCGAGGATATTATTTCAAACAAGCTCTTGTTGCAGGTCGATGCTCAGATCTGGGGAAAACAGAATGACCAAGGAACTATGAACACAGATTCTCCTCCTGCCTACGCAGTCCTAGTTTTGGCATTCTCTCCAACATATGGCTCCAACTATAAACACGGTCTTCTCTATAGATCAACACTTTCAGAAGCGCTGCCTGCAGCCATTGTTACCCTCTCTGCGTCTCACTTTAGCACAGGAATGCTCCACTCCCAATCCACCTTAATTGAGATCCGGCGTGTTGTCAGAAACTGCATGTTTGAAGAATAAAACAAAACAGACTCCCTGTCACTGCTCCAATTCAACAGAGGTGCTTCTTCTTCAGTTTATTCTAATTTCTTCACTTTGTTCCTCACACATCTTTGTCTCTCTGAATGCCTGGTCTTTACCACTTGTTGACTTTGGAGGTACAGCCCTTCCATCCCCTTTCTTCTTTCACACCATGAGATCGTAGACCGTAAGATCCTTGTCCGTCTTCGCAAATGTTTGGCTGCGCACTCTCCCCATCAAAATAAAGCTACACCCTTCCTGCATGGATTCTCAGCAGAGCTGAGCAGGAGCGGCTGAAGTTGATGTTGGCTCACTTCTCCTCATTTACCCCAACCCTAACCCTAACCTTATCCTTCAGAGCCGTATGCTTAGAGCTGGGAGCAGACTCCTCTTGTTTGCTTCCAACTTCCGGGCCTTAGAGCCGGCTCGTTCCTGAGTGACACGACCGCCAAGATGTCCGTCATCACTCTGAGATCGTGTGTGTCGAATTCTGGTTGGGTTAGTTTTGACTTGCGCTCTCTCGGATGCCTGTTGTATTTCTCTCAGTCCGTGTTGGTTCACATGAAAACGTTTGATTAGAATTGTCCAAAAAGCAACCCTCCACATAAAATAGCCTGTGCTTGTAGAGCATTTCATCAAGTCCAGAAGACTCCAAGGCACTTCACCCGTTCACACACACCGATGGTTCGGTAAGGTTGCCGTGCACCGACACCACTGGGAACCTCTGACCACCACCAGCAGGACCCAGCACCACCCAAGATGTTGCGTTCTTGGGTTCTTGCCCAAGGACACAACGCCTGAGACAGAGGGAGCGGGGGTACAACCTGGCAACCCACCAGTTACAGACCGTCGCCCCGCTCTATTTGCTGTCTTCTGTCGGTCCTTTCTGCCAAACTGCAATGTCAGAGCTACATGTTCATGTTCACAATATGATTTTTCTTTGTTTTGCTTCATTTATGCACTTATTTTTACAAACACTTTATTTTTGTACATTGGAAATGTATAAAAATATGGAGCCACGATTTTTCATTAGACTCGGTGCAACGCAAGCAACCAAATAACTACACCTACCTAATCTGATCAAGCACAAAATGAGCAACAATTTTCATACAGATATATCCCCACACAGCAGCGTCATCACTGCATGAAATCCAGACATCCCCCTTCAGCCGTGTTAACCTGGGATTTTCCATTGTTCCCACTGTTTCCACTCCGGCTGATCCGCACCTTTAAAGATCAGCTCAGTCATGCAGCATAATTGGTGCCATTTGTGATTTTCTAGAGAGGCAGACCCAGTTTTGGATTCTAAAAATGGCTCTGTGTCACTGTTTGTCGTCTCATGGCAACCCCGAGTTCTGATTACTCCTCTGTTTGTTCTTGAAGAAACAGGAGATGTAAACACGCCGCTTCCTGTGAGGTTTGCTTCGTCCTGCATAACCAACTGGATGTGACCTGCTTAGAGAAAGAATCAAAAGCTACAGTGATTTATTTAGGGGAACGCCACAAAGGTCAACTTCATAGGTGATGGAAACCCAGATCAAATAACCCTGGATCAATTGTAAACTTCAAAATACTTTTTGCTTCAGTTTTTGAAATTTTTATCTATAATAACATTCATTTTAGTAATTAGTACAAGCATATGCTAAATAGTAACCAATCAAGCTATCATGTTTTATAATAGAGTAATTTTATCAGTGTAAATGTGAGATTTGATTCAATTGTCACTCAAACTTGCAAAAAAAAACCTTTTGTTTGTTTTTGCACTGCCTTCACCTGCTGCTCAGACTTTGATTCTCTTTTTTCTCACAGATCCACAAACATTAATCTAAAAGTCTTGTGCAAGTCGTGGCTAGGCTAAATTCACTAGAGAGAAACATGAAATGTGCCATTTATGACAGAGACCAAAAACCTGACATGACAAAGTGTTTATTTATATGCTACCATATTTTGTTTGGAAAAATCAGAGCCATTTATGCATGAAATGCATTGCATTTCAGGTCATTGACAGGCATGATAACATTTTTCTTTGTCGCTTTGGTGCACTTCTTCAATCATTCTCGACATCTGCAAAATAGTAAGGGCATTTCTCCAAACTATTTGTGCAAACAGAAAAACACTTCGGATTCCCTACAAACGCCGCTCCATCATTAGTTCATCTCTCAGAATGGTTCACAAATTTACCCATGCAGGAGAAACTCAGGACTCAACTGGGAGCAAATCTACAATCCAGGAAATATTTAGAAAAACAGAAAGTATAACGGAAATGTATAGAAATGTGCTTAAACTTGTTCAAGGATTTTGCACGTAAAGACGATGACGAGACCCATACAATACATTTCTATCAACAGCAATTGAAAACATAGGAATAGAGAAGAGACTTGCATGGATGTGTAAAGGCATTTGCAACTTATTTAAAGAAATAAGAAAATGTTTTTGGTTTTTTTGGTGTGCACAACTGACGATGATTTGAAATTGAACAAGCAGTTTTGCGAATTGCAATTCTGTGCTGAGAAATGCACCAAAGTGACCAAAGAAATAGTTTAAAAAAAAAAGAAAAAAAAGTGATACATTTCCACAAGCTGCATATTACACATGTGTATGCAGGAAAAACTACATATGGTGGAAAACAAAAACTGGAAATTACACTGAATATATATATAGAGATATTTTTGTGTTTGATCTGGTGTAGGATCTGGTGAGGCAGCAGGTAGGAAAAAACAGCAATGTTTTGAATGCGGTGTCCGGTCAGCAGTAATGTGTGTGTGTGTGTGTGTGTGTGTAGGTGTGTGTGTGTGTGTGTGTGTGTGTGTGCACCCTCTCCCTTTCCTGTTCCCATGCAAGTCGAACTGTGTGCCAGACAGGAATTACATACATCGTCATCCTGCTAGGATGCAACACTCGTCCCTGCAGCTCGACCAGGACGGACGATGCGCCTTTTCTCAGACAGGCAGGTTGCTCAGTCAGATCGATCATGAATGACGGTCAGAGGGGGAAAAAACAAACAAACAAAAAAAATTTAGCATGTGAGCTCAGCGAATCTCACCGCTTGTTTTTCGAGGAAGTACAGGCCCCGACTGCTTCGTCTGCCCTTTCTCACGGTTTTCCGTTGCGTGTTGTGTCTATTTTTCCCGTCTAACATCCAGACTGTGGATGAACACAAACACAGAAATCATGGATTTCCCTCACCAGCAGTCTCTTTTCTGGTTCAGAAAAAGTAAATCATTTTTTATCGCAAACCCACGACTTGCATATTAAAATGATTTCCCCTGCTGTAAAAATTCCATGATGGATGTGTTCAGCAATCCAGGTCTTAAAATAAAAAAAAAAACAGAAAACGATCAAGAAAATGATAGACCCTTCCTCTTTTTAATCATGATGTGTTTTTTTTTCTTTTTTAGTATATAAAGCCTTTTGGTCATGGGGCACATCTGAAGGAAACTCTCGAGTCTGAACTTGTGTGTTATCTTGTCTGTTCAATTCAAGTCTTTTCATTCCAAAAACTATCACATCCAACCACATAAAGACTCTTACGTGAAATGTACAACTGGAATTACTCAAGCAAGTGTTTTTTTTCATGCAGATGAACCAATTGAGAAAACTTTTGTAAAATAAGAGGAACACGTAAACCAATTTAGGGCGATACGTTTTCAACATCCAATGGAACCAGTGAAATTAAACATCTGGGAGACACGTGTTTGTATGATCCCCCAAAACAACTTCAATAATCTGGATTTGAACAAAAGAAGAAGGAAAAAAGATGGAAGAAAGAAGAATTATGTTGAAGTGAAATTAATTTATGGACTAACAGATTTGTGTTAGGTGGGGACCAGTCAAGGTTTTCGTGCTTCTGTTTATAATTTCTTTAACCACTTTGCAGAAGAGACGGGCCAACGCAGCATCTTCACTCTGTTTGATGAGCCTCGTTAAGTTTACATCATATTCTCAGCGTGAATAAAACATCGCAGGAAAAATTGTTATTCACTGTCATAAACTTGGAGCTTTAATGACTAGTGTTTCAGCTGCTTTCTGGGCCATCTGGGGCTGTTAGCAGTTTGTATGACAGCGACAGGTCAGGAAGTTCGGGAGGCAAAACATTTTTTACAACAATCACTGGAAAGATGAAAAAAAAAAACAAAAAAGAAACCCACTTATTACATCATAAACATATTCACACCATCAAATTCACTTTTGCAAGGAATTCGCATAAACATAGGCCATGGCTTAAAGAAAATCGAGCATATAAAACACAACTGCAACCAGCAGATCTACAAGTTATCAGGAGTTAACAGGCTCTTTGAAACCAATGGTTTTAAAACGCTGTGACTCAGACATTTGGACAGGCTTTAGTCCAGAAAGTAGATCTCAGACTAATAATATCAATTACACTGAATAACCCTCATCAGGCAGCTTAGAATACTTAAGAGTCAGGTTTACTTGTACAGCACATTTCAGCAACAAGGCAGCTCAAATGGCTTTATAAGAGCAAATAAACACAACAACCAATCATGAAACAACCATCAAACCATTAGATTTGATCAAATGTCATTATTAAAGTCATCAAAAGTAATGACCATCAAAGAAATCTGAAATACATTAACCAATTTTTACTACTTAAGAAATCAAAGGGAACTCTAAATATAAGGGGTTTTGATTTAAGGGAACTTAGTGTTTCAGCTGTTTTGCTGTTGATTTGTGTTGTTCTGGTTCTACGGATGCAGAGCAGAACAGAACAACAAGAGCAGACCTTAAATGAATTTAGCTGCTAAGTGGCCCAGTGATTTATAATTTTAAACTCTGTTCTACAGGGAGCCGGTGTACGGACTTCAGATCTGGGGTTACATGCTCCATTTTCCTGGCTTTAGTCAGAACTCGAGCAGCAGCGTTCTGGATCAGCTGCAGCCGACCTGTAAAGACTCTGCTGCCGTAATCAATGCGATTAAGGATAAATGCATGGATGAGTGTCTCTACATCCTGCTGAGACATTAGTCCTCTAAACCTGGAGATGTTCTTCAGCTGATAGAACAGAAGTTAAATATGCCAAATTCGTCCATCTACTTAGACAGGTATCCTAATTTAGTGCATTTAGGGCTGAGTCACACTAACCCAGAGCTGCACTGATGCTCTCATGTTAGCAAACGCTAAAAACAGAACCAGAAGAAGGGAAGGAAAACGAAGCGAAGGCTCTTCTGATGTATCTCGTGTTCTATGGGGATTTGTGGGGTTTTATGTAATGATATTCTCTCCGCTGTAGAAATACATCCGTTACAAATTGTCACAATGCTCTATATTACTGAACGCCTGCTGGGTGGATGAAACACACACGTATGCACACACACACACACAAATAGTAAATAAATGGTACCCAGCCAGACAGCCTGTTGTATTTATGTTGCACGCTGCAACCGCTGCCAGGCCAGACAAGCGTTCTCTCTCTCTCTCTCTCTCATACACACAGAAAGCTACTGCAGCAATTCATTTCCGGAACTTAGCCCACTCCACCTGGTGACTCTCCTCCTCTTAAATTATCATTATCAATTTATTGGCCTTGACATGGTCACCCAAGATCTCGAGTCGTCATTTAATATACCTCTAATCTTTATTTTTGAAAACGTTGATTTGAAAACGGAGGATTTACCCGGCACCCGGGGATCCATAAACGTGAAAGGCTGTGAACGTACGCAAAGCTTGCAGGAGCAGAAGCAAAGGAGGTATTTATTAGCGCCAGTGCTCAGAGAAGTGAGCGCGATCGATAGGCGGCTCCGCGTTGCAGTGAGTACGGAAACGCGATAGCCGAGCTGCTCCGGATTCGTCTCCGAGTTTGTTTGCTGAACTGGAAGCTGGGATCTATGAGCGGCAAGTCCGAAGGCATCAGACGCGTAGTGACTCAGAAAAGCAAAAGCTGGACTCGGCGTTTGATCGAGTGTCGCCCAGTGGCTGCACTGCGGTTCTTGTAAAATAACAAGAAGAAAAAACAAAAAGACCTGAACCAGACCTGCCTCAGTGTGTGACCTTTTAGAATAGAACATCGTCCATCTATGATGACGTGGTTAAGATCAACTTTGATTTGAATCAGAGGAGATGGACAACTTTACTCCTTTTTTGCGTCACTTCACAATTGTGCACTATTTTCCGTTGGTCTAGTAAATAAAATCCTGACCAGCATGTGTTTTCCCCCTTTATCTTGCAGCCATTGTTCCTGGTGGCCTGGGCTTTCAAATTACAAACAGTCTTTTGTACCTCATTTGTTACATAGCATATTGCTTCGGTTACATCTTGGCACTGCGGCTGCCTATTGTTGAGTTTGGAACTCGGACCTACAAATAAAACAGGCTTTCTCTCCCGTTTCCCCGAGATGATGAGTGGTTCTGTGTCACGTTGCGAAGAAATGAGCTTCTTTCTTCTCGCTGCGTTCATCCATTTTATTTAATTTCTGTTTGGTAACAAAGTAAGATGCTGGGTTGCAGCGTTTTAATATCAATAGAGACTTAATGTGTTTAGCACAAAAATAATCCAAAAATAATTGATTTCAACTTAGTTTCAACTGATTTCAACTAAACGAATCAATCGAAGAGGCAACAAGCATCAATGGAACTACAACATATTCTGCTTTCACGCATTATACAGGTAAATAAATCCAAAGCAGTCAATTCTATTTCTTTTAGGTTAAAATTTATATTGACAAAGAGGTTAGCTGGCAGATTAGCAATTCTCAATCAAATTCTGTGGAAAAAAGATGGAGTAGAAAGCTCTAAAAATATGTCACGGATATATATCCTTTAACAGAGGAAATTAAGTCGTTTTTACGCAGAACCTGCATCTCAAAGGGAGGGTCATTGCGAAGACATACAAAACATCTGTTACATTGAACTTAAAGTTTAAGGCTGATTCAGTGAGAAGAATGATTTTGCAGAATAATATTGACAAAAGAAATGTGATGTTTAACTGTTGAGCTTGTCGTTGCAATAGAGGCAAGTCAGTAGAAGCGTCCAAATCCTGAAAACCGATCCAAGAAAAACTGACGGCACGAAGCTGCCACCACCAGGTGAAATCAGCTTTCTTTTCCCATAACAAATAACTAGCTGAGATTGACCAAGAAACAAAAAACAGATTTTTTATGGATGGACATTAAAAGAAAAAAAAAAAGATTAAAACAAACTTAATCTAAAACCAATCCCCGACGAGCGCCACAGCTATTGTTTTACCAGTTTTCACTTTCTTGTCCTTCTGTGCACATTTAACACAAGTTAAAGGGAAACATAAAGGGCGGCTGTATTTTTTGACCGTGCCAAATAGGCACTTAGCCTCTCAACAAGAGAAGTTACAAGTCGGAGTGCCTTTCGAGGCCAGGAAGCTAAGTTTGTGTTCCTTTTTCATCAAGCTACTCACTATTAATATTTTATTACATGCATCAACATGTCCAGTACATGAACTCCAAAACTGTCCAAAGCCTCTTTCAGTTATTATAGGTAATTGGCCTTTAAGACACAAGATTGCGTCGTTGCACAGCGATTTTAAAAAAGCCCTGAAGTATTTTAGTAGCTCCTATATAATATGGAAGCTCCACAATCTACGCTGTGGACTGAGGTGATAGCGGCTACACTGACATGGTTCCATCAGATTTGAAGCTTTGATTTTTTTTTTTTTACTTGCCCAGAAAAGTTCAGTTTTCTTCCCCTTGTTACTCAGATGACTGAGCGGGGCTGTAATTTTCTGTGCCCCTGGGATGTTTCAGCCTCTCTCGTGTTTCACCACCAGACTGGCAGCATTCCAGGGGCGACTGTGGAGCGAGGAGTTCATGCACTCGTAATTGGTGACGCTGCCAAATCCTATGGCCTTTCTGGTCAGTCCTGCGATGACGTGCTGACCTAGAAGAGTCAAACAAAACAGCTGTGGTTCATTGTAATTTTTTTTGTTTCTTTTTTTCTTACTTTAACCTGCAGACAATTTCCACAGATCGGACCAGTCCTGAATGACGCCCTGTACCTCAGCTGACCCCTTTGGAATAGGAAGGAAAAGGAAAATCGTTTTGCATCGTGGCGCTCCTCGGGATGACTCACTCGGACCAGATGAGAGGGGAACTTCCCGTCTCTCTCTCTCTCTCGTCGCTCAGCAGCTCCTGTCCTTCCAGTCTTCTCTCCACGTTGACGTTTATATTTATGTCCCACTCCTTTTCCTCCTCCTGGCGCAGTGTCAGACACGTTTAAAAGGAAGAAGAAGAAGAAAAAGGAAGGGGGCATGAAATGAAGCAGAGTCGAGAGAGTGAAAATAATTGGGAGAAAGTAATTTAGAGTGATATTACATTGCTCGTCTGTGGGAATGTTTTATTCGCACAGATGCCCAACCCCCCCCCCCCCAAAAAAGAGCTTCCAAGCACCTGTCTTGTGTTGAAAAGTGATGCTCCGTCTTTCACTGAATCTCTCTCTGTCTTCTTCTGGGCCGGCACTTTGCACCGGCACTCATCTTTTCCGGTATCCATTACGTGAACCCCAGCAAAGAGATTTGTCTCCCATGCAGTATGACAAAGCATTATCTGCTTTACAGTGCCTTGAAGTAGACCGACTTATAAAAACATACTACAGCTGCTTGGTTTGATTTATCTAACATACATCCGTCCTGCTCAGCGTTGTGCTGAGCAGAGAGGGATGCTTGAATCACGTCTGCTTTGATTGTTGACTGTCTTCTATGACTGCATTTCTGAGGTTTTATGATGTAAAGCACCTTGAACTTGCAGCCTTGTTGCTGACATGTGCTATGCAAGTAAACCTGATGATGATGCATCCAGTAACATCATTTTTAATCTTCTTAATTTCTCCTGCCTAATACTTAAAAAGAACTGAATATAAAGGAAAAATACTTTTTCAAAGCACCATGTATTCCTCCAATTCCTGGTCCATTCAAAGGCATCAGTCCATGTCCAGACAATCTCCAAAGAAATTATTAGTTGCCTTAGTAATGGTCAATGAGTTGACGTTTTTACTCTATCCTCTTGCTGGAAATCATACGAGAAAATGGCAAAACATATGCGAGGAAGCCAAACCTTTGGCCTTCATTGGACTTTTAAACAGGATAATGTTCCCGGGCAGATTTCCAGTATTACAAGGACTCGGTTTAACAACACATCTTATAATATTTGAGTGCTTGTCATTGTCCTCTGACTTTAACTCTACTGAAAATCTCTGGTGGCTTTTGAAAGAGCCGGTTTGCAGCACGTAAACTCGAGAATATCAGTGAATTTGTAAGTCTCCACCAATAAGGAATGAGATTTCTCAGGCCCTCTGCCAGAAGCCAGCGTCCGGCTATGAATCATATTTGCAGCCGGTCATAACGGCACCAGGGTCCTCCACTAGCTACTTCAGGAGCTTGTCATGAAAGGATTAGATAATACTGAGACTGCTGTTGTCATCAAAAATAGCATTTAGTTTGGAGAAAACCTAAATAGCAATGGGGTAATGTGAGTCAAATCAGTTTAGATCCAACTTTTATCTATTTGTCAGTGCAAGTGTAGAAAAGCTGTTTGTGGCTGTTCTTTTTGTCCTAAAGATTGCAGGGAAAAATTATGCAAAAAACAAAGGGTGATCACCAACCCAGTTCATGTTCAGTGATTTAAACCTTTAAAACAAATGCTTTAACCTTTCCCAGACTTGATGAGGACCCGGAAAAATGCTCTGTGGGAGCTATGTCAGGAATAAAAGGCTCTGAGACAACGCAACACCAATTATTCTCTTCACTAAATCAAATTAATCCCTGCATCGAACAACAGACCAGCCAAACCCTCCGAATGCCAGTTTAACTGAGTCTTACTGGCAGCAGCAATTCAACTCAACTTAAATGCATTGATTGAGATTTAAATTACAATCTGTTCCTGAGCTTGTCACTGAATTCTGGGAGTCAGGTTACCGTATTACACCAATCGGTAATGTGTTTCTGTCAAGGTCTGCAAATAACACCGGTCAGTAATCGATGCGTAAAGGTTCTGGCGGCCCAGAGAAGAGAAATGAGGCCGAGACTCTCCATCCACACCGGACCTCTAAAGCACGCTGAATTGCATTTCGGTGAGTTTGGATGAAGCTTAAAAAAAATCAAATGCAATGTGTGATGGTGAGGAAGCTCCACCCGATGAAGAGCAAACTTTGGTCTGCAGCTCACTACTTTTACACTTTATCTCCGCAGGCACTTCAGGGCACGTGTTTTTCTTTGCCAACTGTGAACACTTGCCAATTTTTTTGTTATTTAAGCAAGCTCAGTTACGCTTAGGAAAAACACTGACATTTTATTGCGTTGTTGTTGAAAGCTTTAATGTCTTGCATTCCCATTTATAGCACGACAGACCAGTACAGAGCTGAGCTGAGCACAAACAGAAAGACGGAAGAATATCGACACTTTTTTAAATTCTCTTACACGTACAGATATTAACAATGTGGGACATTGAGACATGATTTGCTACATAAAAACTGAATGCAAACAACTGCCTTCAAAAAACTAAACTAAATTATACATACTTGTTTGTAACTCCTCTCAGCTCAGCTCAGCTCAGCAGGGGAATCTGCTGACACGGCAGTTTTGAGTTGTGCACTTCATAAAAACTATATTTCATTTGCAGTTTGCAAGAAAGCAGAGGTGAGTAGAGTACCAAAGAATTGCACTAAAGTAAAAGTAGCACTACATCAATGTTTACCTGAGTAGCCAATCGAGACGTAAGTCATGAATGTGCCTAAAAAATAACATAATTACAAAATACCTCTGCTGGAGCGGTTCTGCAAACAACTACAAGAAGTTTGGAGCAACGCTGGAAATTGTAACAGACAATTATGATTCTGCAATTGAATGTTATTGAATATAAAGGACGTACAGTAGGACATATGTGGACATATCTTAGAACAATATATATTTGTTTTATTCATTTTTTTAAATCTCCCATTTGCAGATGTGAGAAGTTTTGTGCTGGAGATTAAACTTGAAGGGATTTTGGCCAACACAAAAGAGAGAACAGTTATCTTACAGACACTTTTATTAAAAGTGGTTATTTGCTTTCGGCGCAAAAGATGCTGCTGGCTTCAGTAGAATAAAATGTGCGCTCCGATTCAAAGGTAATATGGAGCCTGATGTTCATCATCACGTTTCCGACTCTCGAGAAAACATCCTGTGTTTTCCCCACATTTTTGCGCCGCGCTCTCCTGGCGCCGAGCCTCGCCGCCGCAGAGTCTCATTTCAGTTGAAATATTATCACTCTAATCTCTGCGGTGGCTTTGCTTTCTTTTGTTGTTTTTTTTGTCGAGACTCGGTTCATTCTGGCAGAGACTGGACGGGACCTCGCGTCTCACTGCTAGGTCTTTTTTTTTTTTGTGTCTGTTTTCAATTGAAAGACAGCTGCTTCTGCTGCTGCTGCTGGAGGAACTCCTGACAGAAAAGGAGCTCCTACACCCTTTCTTTGATCGTTTGTTTTTCTTTGTCCTTCCCAGTGTTCTCATCCTCCAGCTCACCAGCACCTCTCCCTTTTTTTTTTTTCGCAGCTTGGGAGAGAGGAGGCATTAATCAAAGGCATTGTTCCAGTGGCTGGGTGTTCATGCTGGGTAACGATGGCGGACACTTCAGTCGTCTTGGCTCTTGGGCGTTTTTGGTGCTGGCTGCGGGCCGCTAGGCGAACACGGTTGTTAAAGTGTGGGAGGGTTTTGAAGTATCTGTCTGGGTTCTGTCTCGGCCTCGCCCCGTAATTCATGGGCTACAGTAAAATTCAGCATAAGGCCGAGACATTGTGGGACCTTAAAGGACAGCGAGAGGACAGCAGCCATCTTCCCGAGTCATTTTCCATTCTTTTTCTCCCCACAATGCATTACTTGGTGACAAATGTGTCCTCGGTCTCGCTGTCTTCGCCGTGATGGATGGTCCTCAGTGTTCCACGGAGGCAGCGGTGATTGGCTGGCGCTGATAAGCCTAAATGGCTTTAGTAGGGCTCTAACAGCCCCGCAGTCCCATAAAGACAGAGTCATCCCACAGCTTCGCTTGCAGTCTGGGTCTCTGACTGAAAATTGACATTTAACCAATGCACTTTTTCTCTCACTTTTGACCTTTGTTCCATTAAAGAAAAAGAAAAAAATGAAATCGCAGACAAACAAGGACCACAAGACAAACAATCTGCTATCATAGAGGCAATCAAACTGTCCGGACCCCAGTGATCAAGCTGCTTTGCTGTAAAAGAAAGTGACTCTTTGGCTTAGAAATAACTTCTACTTTTCCTTTTTCTCCTTTCAAGAAAACATAATCCAGCTGCTTCCACTCATCCTGTCAGCAATGCTCAGAGCACCCTAACTTTCATGGAGATAGCGCTTATCAGCGGTGGCCCATCCCGGTGATTTATGTCACCGTCTGGCTCTGTTTTAACTGCACTTTTCTGCTGCAGATAGTGCGAAAAAAAGAAAGGAGGGAATTTGGTGATAGGGAAGATAGCGTCTGAATGTCTAGGCCTGAATTGTGTGATAATAGCAGCTGCTGCCGTGCGTAGCAAACCCAGAAGGGTTATGTCTCTTGTTGGGTCAGTGACAGCTGGTCTCTTTCTGATACCGACACCCGGATGCACTGAAAGGCTCGATTTCTTCTACACTTGCCACCAGAGTGACGGTCGTGAAACCTGTGATGAGATGATGCAGCGGCAAGCAGGACATGCAGAGGTGGAATCAGCATCACTGTGATTACTAATCACGGCGGACTGATTTTGAGGGACTGTTGTCCTTTCCAGCAGTAAAGACCAGCAGCAGACAGACAAAAACTTCTGAGTTGAGCTTTTCAGCCAAGGATGTTTGCTCAGGCTTGTTACCTCAGCTGTTAATTTTCAGGAAAGTACGTCACTGCTTTTACGACAGCGATGTCACCGACTTTCAGTTCCTCTGCCAACTTCGACAATAACCAGACAAGAATTTATGGACTCCCCACTCTTTGATTGAGCCTTTCTTCCTTCTGTGACTCCGGCTTCAGTTGAAGCTCCCACAATGACAGATGTTGTGTAAAAGCTGCACAGATTGTTTCTGTGATTTGGAGGACTGCTTGCCAATCCTGCCAAAAGATGTGTAGACATTCTGAACTTTTAGCCGCAAAGAAACGCCTCTTTCTGAGCAGTGGGGATGGAGACATTGGGTCAGGCAAACCAAACTTCAGTCACTTCACTTCAATCCTGTTTTAGGTTTTACTTTTCATTATAACGATATCCAGCTACAAATTACAATATCGTAATTTATATATTGTTATATATCCTGATATAACAATATATAACTATCAAACCAACCATTCATCATTGTTTATCTGATATTGGATCCTGGAGGTCCAGGAGAAAGACCCAGAGATGTCTCTCCTTAGCGCTACTCTCATTCTCACTCTTGTTGATTTGCATGCAATACCCATGCTGGAAGCAATATACAATATACATAGTCCCTCCAACAAGTCATCGCTTTGGAGTCTCCTCCCAACGAGACGTATCTGGAAAGTATCCAACAAGGAGAGCACCAAGGACGAGTCTGTACATTCAACTCTAAGATGCAACTACTGACCACAATTTAGATTTTATTGAAAATAAATGCAGAAAAAAATATCAATACAAACAATAAAAAAAACTTTAGATGTTTATAATCAGTGGCCCAGTTGGTAGAGCTGTTGCCTTGCAGCAAGAAGGTTCTGGGTTCGATTCCCAGCCCTGGTCTTTCTGCATGGAGTTTGCATGTTCTCCCTGTGCATGGTGGGTTTTCTCCGGGTTCTCCGGTTTCCTCCCACAGTCTAAAAACATGACTGTTAGGTCAATGGGTCTGTCTAAATTGTCCCTAGGTGTGAGTGTGTGTGTGCATGGTTGTGTGTCCTCTGTGTTGCTGGTGACCTGTCCAGGGTGACCCCGCCTCTCACCTGGAACGTCAGCTGGAGATAGACACCAGCACCTCCCGACCCCACTAAGGGACAAGGGTGTAAAGAAAATGTATGTATGGATGGATGTTTATAATCAACAGTCTAACGGAAGAATAAAAACAGAGGAGTCTTTAATGAAATTGAGCAGCTTTTGCCCTTTACAGAACAAACAGGAGTGTCAAAGTTCAAAATTAAAAAACTTTTAAACAAATTAAAATAGCTGAGCTTTCGTAGTAAGCAGCTGCTCCTTTTGACAGTCACATCTGTGTTAACATCAACCTCATCTATGAGATGCAGAGGAGCAGTGGGTCTCCTCCAAACCCTCTCTTGTTCAGGCGGCTCCTTGGCCTCTATATAAGGGTGAGCCAAGCCACCCTACACAGGAAGCTCACTTTAGGCCAGTAAAAGATTCTTTTGATTTATATCTCCTGGTCAGAAGTGATGGATGGATGAGTCAAGAATGTTTTTTGGGTCAGAGCTGTTTTCACCAACAATCACTGAGAAGAACTCACCCTTCAAGTGAAAGTTTTCAAAAATGTTCATTCACTTATGCAGTCAGGTGTTCAGACACGTATTAACTCAGAGTGCAGTTGCCACTAAAAAGATCTTACATTAATTAGTGCTGTGTGCTTTTCGGTGAGATTATTATTGTTTTATACACAGATGTTTGTCGTTGTGGTTTCTCATTTTTTTACTATTTTTTTTCTCTCTTTCTGCAGGTGTAGAAGCAGATTCTCTAAATATATCTCTTGTATTCGCTCTCTCTATTTCAATATCCCAATAAATTTTCTTTTTTTTCTCCCTCTTTCCTTTCCATGTCTGTGTCCCTCACAATTTAAATAAAAAGTTTTTAAATGCAAATCAAGTGAAGCATTATGACTGTAATGCTCCAATTGTGAGCGTAAATGTGCCAGGCTTCCTTTTTTTTTGGATTCAAACAACACATCTGATCGCTACACGGCTGAACAGAACAAAAAAAAAGTTTAGTCTTTGGTTTTGGAAAAGAGACTTTCACCAATTGTCAAACATCTGTTTCAGATGGAGCAGTGTTGCTTTTGTCCTGGCTGTGGGACAGTGGATAAGATCTTTACCAAGTCTGAGAAACAGTGTAGTTCATGGAGGTTTGTTTTATGTATCTGCAGAGACTTACCGCCATATATCCCTTGAGGCATTTTTATGGAGAATGCTGAAGGAGGAACGAGGTGCCAAGGAGGCTTTTAGGGCTTTCCAAATCTTGTATAACGGAAGCATAAGCCGCCTGCTGATCTTGGCACGCTGCCGTAACACTTTAACTAACTTCATCGAATAGAATCGCAGTGGTCACATATTTAAAAAGACGGTTGTGTTTTTAGCACAACCATTTTTCTGTAAACATTTGACGAACAACTGTTTTTATGCTACATCATTCGCCAAACAGAAACACACAGACCTTCTTAAATGGACTGGGTTTATTTGTCCTTGTCCTACATTCAGTTCTTGTTGGAGAGATTTTCTCTAATGGCAAGTTGTATCAAAAAGTAGAGCACAGTCATGACAGCTACTCCTTACGTGACTCCAAACTTCTACAGATCACCTGACCTCTCCGCCCTGGGACTTAGCCGTTTCTGTATCTCTCAAACCTTTCCACAAACAGTGGAACAGTGGAGTGAAGGCCCTGCACTCCATAAATTAATCTGCCTCCCTGCTTATACGATTGTCTGGAGTGCGTGTGCAATGCGCGTGCGCTTGTGTGTGTGTGAAACCGTGTGTCTCCAAATCCTTGACACTGCAGAAAATGATTTCCCGCCTCAAGAATAATTCAAGTCATCCCTGTGCTGGTGGCGATAAACTTTCTGCCAGTTAATTACAAATGTATGGAAGGATTAGCGGGGGCAATTATTATTATCAGTGGGAAAATTTATGATTAGTGTCACAGAGTGTTGTAAGAAAATAGCAGCCGAAGCGTGAATGAATTTGAGATGTTTGGTCTTCATCCTGCTGTCACAATAAACAGCCACTCCTAGTGGCATAACCTTGAGGCTCAAGAAATGCAGAGCTTTGCTTTTCTGGAGTTTTATTCATCCCTCAGATGAAAGCTGAAGGAGTTTTAAAGCCGCTGGGGGTTAAAGTAACGATTTGTGTGCGTTGAACTTGTCCTGCCTGCGACAGCGCTCATGCCCTCACATGTACTTCTCTGCTTCCTTCACTCTCATCCGCGACGCGACGTGAAAATGACGTTCCTCGTCGGCTGTAGCCAGTGACGGATAGCGAAGGGCAAGTCGTAATCAAGCATGTAAATGGCTGGAAATTAAATCAGTGACAGAATAGATTTGTGCACAATTCTATTTATTCCAGAGCTACGAGCTAAAACATGTCAGGGCCAAGAGACTGACTGCCTGTATGAATACATGTATTAGTTACTTGCACGGGTGTCACAAGATCACTTCATATTAAAAAAAGAGTGAATATTTCTTATCAAGGTCAAATCTATCCAGCATCTGGAGAAGTCATTATGAAGATGACTCCAACTATCTACATCTTTATTTCAGACTGTCATATCAAAAATGAAAAAGGAAGCAGGTCTTTAGATGCCTCGTTGTGTTGATAAATGTCAGCCAAATAAATTGTTGGATTACCCAGCAGCACCGTGTTTATAAAAGGACTGAAAAAGCCTCTGCAACTTTAAAATGTTTATCTGCCATCTTTATGGATACTCTGTAGTAAAAAAACCAAGTAGATTATTTATTCCATTGTAAAGTGTTGGAGTTCGTTCATTTAGTCTCTGTGCTCCACCAGGTCCAGAACCCGACCAGAATCCCTAAGTGAAAATTACCTTGAGAAATAATGAGATTTGGTTATATATTAAAAACAGGCTTCAATGCCAAAAAATGATCAAATGTTACAAGCTATTCATGTCGTACAAATGGAACAGATACAGTTACATTCACCATCCAGCGCCGAGGCCACAGGTAGCAAACCTTAGGGGTGACACCAAGTGAAGCAAAGATTGTAGCACGAGTTTAGCTTTTTATTCTTCACTGCAATTTGTTCCCTCCCTCAAAGGTAATCTAATCAATCTCAGTCAGTGTCTGTATGACACACATAAACATGGTTATGAAAGCTTTTAAGCAGTTAAAAGAGGCTAAAAGAGACAGAGGAAAAGACAGAATCTACAACAAAAGGCTGCCGCTTGCTAACTTAGCAGCTAACCAGTTAGCATCTGCTTTTAATTTTCTATTGGCACAAAACTTGATGTTTTTATTTATTCTGCAGTGCATTTCACAATCACTGGGTTTAAGTATGTAGTGTGATCAAAACGCACACACACCAGTTATGGACCAGAAATATATTTGGAGGCACATTTTATAGTGTAGAACAATGTGCAGTTGCATCATGAAACAATAAAAAAATATATTAATATTAAAAACGTTCAGAAGTTACATTGATGGTGTTTGCAATCACATAGATCATGTGATTTCCCATGTTGACACTTTAAATTGGCATTAGCTTTCTCAGGTCTTAGATCATGCTAAGACCTGAGAAAGCTAATACCAGAAAGTGGCTAATAATGGAAAACTGGACATTTTTTAAAGGAAAGCTTAGTTTTGATCATTACACTAAATCCGTACCAGATGACAAAAAACACCTAGTCCAAATTATTAGTGCTAATCAGATATTTCATGCATCGATTTGAAGAACTGAGTGGCGATTATAGTGAAATTCACAACCATTTTAGGTCCAGTTGTCGTTTTCTCTTTCCTCTTTCTCTTCCAATAACAGGCAGAAATCAAAATGGCAAATTGAGCAGCTTTTGCTGATATTAGTTTGGACAATTTCAAAAGCAAAAAAATAAAACTTTACAAAGACATCCCTACTAGAGGAAGTGTGGCTGTTGAATATTGGCCTTTCTTGGTCCTAATCAGCTTTATTGAATGCATAGGCAACATTGATTACATTTTCACCAAGCCATTTCTCAGCTGTTAATGTTTCTGGCTGACATCAGCAGCAGCTTAACAACGGCCACATATCTCAATGACCTGATACTTGTAAGAGATAAACAGACTGAGCCGAGTGTTAAAGTCAGCATCTCCAATGCAACACAAGGTTTGTGCTGACTCGAATGGTTCAAAGTGATTTAAATGTAATAGCCTGCAGATCAGAGGTCAAGGATACAAATAATATTCATAGTGTAGCGTCTGAACTGGAGCAAGGTTGGTAAATTAAGGTTGGTGGGCTCCATGCACCAACCTTAAGGGAAAAGTGCAGCCCTTAACTTTGCTTTTCCCTATGTGAACAAACACAGAAAATATGACTAGGTCTTATAATTGGAGACACATTTTATACTACAGAATGTCATGACACACTGTGCAGTTGCATTATGAAACAATAAAAAAATAAATAAATTCTTATATTACACAATAAAAAAACATTTGTAACCACTGAGACTTCAGAAGAGAGGAGAAACCCTCCACAGAGCGACGATTGAGCTTTAAACAGCCCAGCTCAGCATAAAACCAACCACTTTGACTCCAATGTGACAAACTGAAAAGATTGAGCTCATCTGGCCTCTCATGAGGTAACGCTAAGCACGAACTAATTATTACGTTATGCTTACAAATGCAATAAAGCTATAAGCAAATCAGATACAGATAACAACCAGTTGATGAGCCGGAAAGACAAGGACTAGAAGAAGAAGCTCTAGTTCTGCATGCGGGTTCGCTGGTGTTACCGGAGCATGAAAGAGCTGCGACAATACGGACGCATGAGCTGCTGAGAGACGACAGAGATCAGCACGATTTAACCAGTCAAGCTTGTGTGGGCAGAGGAGTTAGTCAGAATGTATCAGGGATTTGCATAAATCATATATTCTGGACTCTTAAATGCATTGCCTTGCAAACACCGCAAAAACAAAATATATCGAAAAGTTACTTTGCAAGTTAGTTTTGTTCTTTTTTTCAACAAACTGATGTTTGCACCAGAAATTAGACTCAAAATACTTTCTAAACTTTTGTGTTTTTACAGTGTACAATTTTACATATTCCAACAACAAACGTCAAGTATTTTCTTGGGATAGTAAGTGACATGAAGTGTGAGGAAAATAATATGTGGTTCTTAGTTGTTGTTTTTATTTTTTTAAACTTGAAATGTGTGGCATGCCCTTACTTACTCCAATGTTTACTCAAAACAAAGGAAGTACTCTTTTATGGTATATTTCACTTCTTTTCAAATATCCAATATAAGAATTTGTCTTTTTGGTTTGATCAAAGTAGAACATACAAATCTCCACCATGACAAAGCAAATACAGTTTTTGATGCCATGGTGTTGCTTGTGAAAAATCTCATCATTTTAGTATTTACTATGACATGTAGGACAATCACATGTCATGTTAGCTCAAGATGCTAACATGTCACTGTCACATACACTGGAATCCAGAGTATGTAAAAACAGCTAATCCAGTGGTGCCATTTCTTTTCTCCTGGAGTTGATTGGCTACATCCTCAAGAGTAGAGGTGTATTTGGTATTTGATCTACTAAAATAGGTTCATGTATCTCACAGATTTCAGCAGAATACTGGGAGTCCGCTCCATTGTGCTTTTTCAGGACAACCGGATTTCACTTTTTTTAACGCAGGATTATGCCACAATACATGTAATTTGAAGCTCGAAATTATGTGGCCTTTTTTGTCCCATCTCTGTTTCTTAAGACTGGACCGACACAAGTTCCTGTCATTTTTGGAGCCCACACTCATGTAAATGCATGAAGTGTACACATAAAACATCTCTGTCTGTGTGTCTCTCTCTCGCTCAGTCATGCTCAAAAACAGCCTCCCACTCAGCCTGTATTGTGGAAGTGCCTTTGATTGATGACTCTGACCTATTCTGGGAGCAGGCTGCCACATCTGCAACCTAATTACCCCATCATCACTACTTCTCTATGTGGCGCTGTGAAACACATACACACACGCAGACATAGCAGCGGATTTCTGGTTAGTTCCCCCCCCACCCCTCGCAAAGTTCAAAGTACAAGTTGCAGGTTGCAGTGTGAACAACTCAACTCAGACATTTGCCCTTCCAGTACAGCAGAGTGGGGTTATTTTCACAGTAATTCCCAGAGAGCATTTTACTGTAGAGAAAGCAGTTTGGTTCTCTGTTGGGCTGTGCCATCCATTTTCTGTTTAGACAATGGCACATCTTTATTCTGTTTATGGAAACAGCGAACACGCCCTTTTCGTCTCTGTTGCTTTGTCTGGAAAAAAATCCCTACGTACTTCACAGATGGTCGGTCCGGTGTTTAGCGGTGCTCCATTTAGGTTGCTTATAAAAGCCTGTAGCTGAGGTCTAAAAATACTGGCTCCCTAAACAGTGCGGATGAAGGGGTGTGAAAAGCAATATTTGGCTCCGTCGTGACTGTTCTGCTTTTGTTTGTTCTCGTAGAGAACACAGCCGGAGCTTTGTTCAGAACATCTGAAAGCATCGAGGCAAAAAGCGGGTTTTGGGGAGACAAAATAGGATTTGCTGTCCACGTTTTAAATAATCTGCCACTTCAACACAAAGCGCCGGGGGTGAAACGGTTTTCCAAGAGGTTCAGCTGTGGATTCGGACTTGGCAAGCCTGATTTTATTTATTTTTTGGCATTCAGAGGTGGTCTTTCTGATATCTGTCTCTACAGTCCACCTTTGTGGACAGAGTGACGAGCGGGTAATTGGGATTGCTTCAAAAAGGTTCATGTGTGCTTTTCTTTTTTCTTTTTGCATCGCGCGGGTCACATGATCGACAACCACAAAGAAGATGAAAGGAAGTTCTTGGAGGATGATAGCGTGTCATGTTTTCTATCTTATCGCGTGAATAAACTTGTTCAAGTGTGATTTTAATTGAGTTTCTTATTTACTGGAAACACAGCAATGTCAAAATTATATTTTTTAGACATTACCGACAAAGTTTTGCGCACATGTGTAATGGAAATGCAGCTACTGACAGGTGTGTGACGGCTGCCCTTGTGGAGAAGGAAGTGGCCAATGAGGAATTTGTCACAAGAAAGGCATGCAATTGGTATGGTTGACTATGAAAACGAGTCAGTGGTTTTACTGCCGCAAGCTTCACACCTGAATGTAATTGTCTCATCAGCCTGCTGGAGATTTAAGGAGCAGTTGGGAGACCAGTTGTTTCCGGATGGTCAGCCTGAGCAACAAAACAGAGCAATGAGATTTTCTTGATTTCAGTCCTCCAGTGCTGTCTGTTGAACTTTCTAGATCTCAAACTTTCTCTGCGCCCACAAACTGGAAGATCTGTTTCTTATTTAAACGTCCATGCATTCATCTGCTCCCCTAGTCTAATCTCTCCTCTCCACACAAGCCTGGACCCTGAAGCTCCTCTTTGTGCTCACTTATTTCTCAATAAATGCAAACTTTTTTTTCCTTCCGAGTCCTGGGTGTGGTTTACAAATCTTCTCGTCTTGACGATGATCTGAAAACTGTCACGGTGTCGTGAAGTTGTCAGGAAGTCAGTTGATACTAAACTCCTTGATTGGCCATTGCTTGGAAGCTTGTAAAATCAAGTGTTGGGATAATAGTTTTCGCCATAAGAAGTCATTCTTCTGACTTTTTTTCAGGTGGAGAAAGTACTAGCCTGGCCAACGGCTTCCAATCGTTTTCCAGAAAATGATTTTCTGCACTGTTAAGAATTATAGTTTTAGCAATGGCAGAGGAGGACGAAGTGAACGAAGCCGTTCAGTAAGTGTTGGCAATGCTTCTAAATATTGAATTGACATTAACGGCTGCCTCGTTTGGATTGGCACTTCTACCTTCGCAGTGGAGGACGGTGGTATACAGGACAGGCGGTTTCCGGTAATTTTCTTAGAGTCGAGCTTCCGCATTACAAACGTCACGGCAAAATATTAATAATTGGGTAAAATTTAAAACCTCAACACAGCCCACCTCTCCAGAAGGCAATCATTTCTCAACAACCGAGAAATATCTTACACAAAAAGCATAAGAGGTTGGTTTTTACCACGCTACGAAATTACCAACCCATGTCATTCATGTTGGTTTTGGATAAAAAGACATCTTCAGAGTGCAACATGGTATCACTGAATCAACAGAAGACGTTTTGGGTGAGCCAATGGACGGCTTGTCAGTCTATACCTCAAACAGGCTTTGATGTTATCCAATGTATTTTTTCTATCTTATTGAAGACACACAGTTTCCATCTATTATTCATTGTTTAACCCACTGAAGTTATTTAAATACATCAAGCAAACCAGAGAATTTCCCCCACAGACTGCACTGCATTAAGCCAGGAGGCAAAACAAACAGGGTGAATCTGTCTGCCTGCTCACTCCTGTGCAATCATTAGACATGGATGTGTGACTGCACACGCTAATGCATATGCAAATACACACAAGCTCTCATGCTTACCGCCCACAATCGCTAAAACGCCTTGTTTTTTCTGTTTCTTTCACAATAGGAACTGAATCTGAAAGCTGTCTTACTGCCCAAAATCGTTCTCATCTGATTTAGCTTTAAATAATCCCGTCCATCATCGAACCATCCATAACTCACTCTTGACTCAACTCTCCCAATCCTCCGCTGGGGAGAAAACTTCATGGAAATCGAGGTTAACTGCAACTTCTTCTTTTTGCTAAGACAAACATGGATGAAGAGGTGAAGGTGAGGAATGATAATGAGGAAAAAACTGATGCTTTTGCTTCATTAACGGTGGCAAAGAGTAGAACACGCAGTTAAAATCCCGCCAGTACAATTATTCTGTAGTTTCTGAGCTAAAGTCACCTACGAACCCTTTGGCTTGTGGCATTTCGCCATGTAGTCTACCACTCACTTAAACGCCCGTGACCCAACACGCCCCTCCCTGGTACCAGAACTAAGTGATGTGCCCAGACAAACCAGAAAAACAAACAACCCAAGCAGCCCTAAGCTTCGACTGAGCCTCTGAGCTCTCAAACTGAGATCCGACACGGCATCTGAAAATTGCCCAAGAATTATGGATGCAATTTCCTTAAATCCAGAGGATCAGTGGGATCCAGCCCCTACATCCTGTGTGGCTTAGACACTCCAGCACACCTCCATAGGTTCCATGCCCATAAACCTTACACGCCTGAATTGTTATTTAGCAAGCCATAAAAAGCAGCAGAGTCTGAAATCTTCCATAAAACCTGAAGAGGGCCTGAGCAATATTGCAATGACTACAACAGTCAATTCTTCTTAGGAAACTCTGATTGCATTTGTTGCTTCACTGCAGTTATGAGTCTTAAGAGGACGCTGTACTAAACAGGCAAACACACCATGCACAGTTAATGCGAGTGACATAATCACTTACTCAGAGAGGACGGATTTGGAGGATAACGAGTCTCCGCACTTTCTTTTCCAAGATCTACTGTAGATTACTGCATCTTATTAGTGCAGCACTCTGAGCCAAATATCTTTGTGAACGGGTTTATTAAACTCGGGCTGTAATCCTCTGCCAGAATGACGTGTACACGTAAGTGTTTCATTATGTGGGATATGATCTGCTAAAGTGTTTTATGAAGCACCATGTGCAGAGCAAAAGGTTATTCAAATATGCAACACTGTAATATGCAACGCTAAATCTTTTAATTACTTTTAATCCAGCCAGACCTTTTTCTGATGACCTTTGTGTGATTTCACTGTTTTTAGCAGAGCAAATAAACTGGTTTGATAAAGGTTTGGACTTAATCTTAGAGTTCCTGCTGAAATTGGGTTTTCTGTGGTTCATGGACTTTCTATAACTTTCATTTTGAATCTCTTCCATGAAGGGAAACAAAGGCATTGGAAAACTTTATGCAACCACTATAGTTGTATGTGACAAACATTTTCTACTTTGTGTTTTATGTCTTAAAATACATAAAGCATATTGAAGTTCACCATTGGAATGTTATGGGGGTGTGAACTCTACTGCATCTCATCTTCTGCTTGTGCTTCTGTTATTTTTTTTTAATAGGACTGCATGTTATTTTCTTTTTATAGCACATATCATTATGTTTGTCAGTTCTGTTGCCATCTTTGACTGGAAACTTTGCCATCTGTGGTTCTTGTATAATTTTTTTCCCCCCATAGTATTCTCCACATTTTACTCTGCAATTAAAAAGTACATGCAGGTTTGCTTCATCTGTGTTTGAGAATTAAGATATGAAAACGAATTGTTATATTGCCTTTATATTCCTGTGTGCTGGACTGACAGTTTGTCCTGCTTATCTGACTCTAATGACCCCAAAACCCTAAGCTGGGCAAAACAAATTGATGAAGATTTTTATAGAAAACATATTAAAGTGACTGATGAAAATCAAAACATAAATTATGTATAAAGAAAAACATAAGAGCAATGATGCAAAACAATCACACCCAGGAAGCAAATTACAGTTCAGTCTGGAAATTAAACAGCTTATTGTTTTTGTTGTTCCAAAACTGTTCTCCGTTGGACCAAAAACCTCTGAGGTTGTTTGTGGGATTTCCAAAGAGCCACTCCTTCAAATTGCAGCGGTCTCAGTCCCCCGTGACCACCGGGATCACTGAGGCCACTACGTTCCACAACCTCGCTCACTCATGTTCTGAAAAATTACATATTTTCTCAGTTGTCCCAGTTTTGCATAGATTTTGTGTTTTGGACCTAAATGTTTGGTTCCATTTAGGTTTTTCCTGATCTCTTTTTCCATTTTTTGAGAAAAAGAGATCATGAAGTACAAGTCCATCATGCAGTCATCATGCAGAATGACATCCTGCCCCCTCACAGATGTTTAGTAAGCACATGTTTCCTCTAATCTAGCGGTTCTCAACGTGGGCGGTACCACCCCCCAGGGGGCGTTCAAAGGGCAGCAGGGGGCGCTGGGGGACATTTTTACAAAAGGGGGGCGCTGGGCGTTGGGTCGAAGGTAAACTTCGACCAAACGTTCTTATTTAGTTGATTACACCTTAAATGCACAACAATACCAGTTTAGACTTTGGGCAACTTGGTAAAACTGTATTGTGTAACATTAAATCATGTTTGGCTGCGACTGTATCAATGGCAGATCTTCTTCTATTCAGTGTTTGTAGCTTCTTGGCGCAGCTCCGCTCCGCATCAGTTCAGCGTTACACCGGCTGATGACGCTGCTGTGATTCACGTTGTCTGGTATTTCTGTACATATGTTTTGGCAGTTCTGTGATCATGTCAAAGCAGCAAATTATATTAAAAAGTGTTTTAATGTCCGTCTGGATGCTGCCCGCTTCCAAGGAAGGACAACAGAAAATCGCTCTTATAAACATGTAATTACTAAAATCACGATACCCTCACTTTGTATCCGTCTGAAAAATGAACGTATTTAAATAAAGAAATCCCTCCATGGTGATACCAGATAGAGATCGTTCATTTTATAGCGTTAACGCCGGAGCTGGAAGTGGTCCGGTATGAAACGGGGGTGATAGAACAACACAGCACTTTTAAATTTCAATAATCAAAATGCAGAAATTGTTTCCGTTGTTTTAAAAGGTTTATGTCAATCTGGCATTTCCCCATCGATATGTTTCCCGACCGCTGCGCACCATAAGGGGTAAAAAAAAAAATTTAAAAAAAAAACCGCCGCGCACATTGCGCAAAACTCTGAAGCGGGCAAAACGGAGTGACAAATGTGAATGATGGCATAAAAACAGAGAATCCGACGCTGTACAGTGAAAAATTAACGAAACACATGATGATTAGGCGGCGCAGCAGGTGATAAGTGAAGATTACTGGTGGTCAATAAATTATCAAATAAATGTAGCAACAGGACAGAAACTCAAGTGGACATAGCAATAAACCAACTAAATGGAAATGAATGAAGAACAAAGTGCAAGGATAAACTAAGAAACTAAAGTAAATACGGAGGAATAAACTAGTATGGCAAGACCTTCCAAGCAATAATTAATACAGAGGATGTATGGCAAGAATAAACACACTATTTTCATAAAAAGGTAAAATAATATTGTTGAAGTGCCGTGGGCAACAATATTGAACAATCACATTATTCAGGTGGATGCAAAAACATAAATCGGCGACCCCCCACGAAGGAGCGTAGAAACATAGCTCGCCCTCGCCCACACACAAATACCCATACGTTTAAGGCAAAACTCGCTACATTTACCCCGTTATGTGCGCGAGGTGAAGGAACGTAAGGTTCGCTGAAGTTACGAGAAAAACATAATTGGTGCGCCGATTCAAAACATCGACAATAATGATAGTAACATTAATAATTAAATAATTGTCAGTGCAAAGTAGCCTACAAATTCTTTGGTGGGGGGCGGTGAGGTACCTGGATAAGGTCTAGGGGGACACTGGGCCAAAAAAGGTTGAGAAACACTGATCTAGAATCAGGTCGTCTGCAGGTCATTTGGCACCACGTTCTCCATGAACATGCTGTGCGCGAACCGAGAAGGGTGACCATCGTCTGGCCACTTCCCGGGCCAAGTCGCAGAAGGTATGGGGTTCCATTTGTATCAAAAATAAGTAGAAGTCATATGTGTGGATGTGTCGTTGCTACGTGTCGTTGGTCTATGTCGTTGGTCTATGTTGCATGTAGATGATGCACATGTAGATGTTGTATATGTTGCATATGCGTTCACTGCATATGTGTTTGCTGCACATGTAGATGTTACATATGTCTACGTTGCATATGCGTTCGCTGCATATGTGGTTCATGTCTTTGGTTCATGTCGTTGGTCCTTGTCGTTGGTCCGTTGCTGCCTGTTCTCTTCGCCATTAAAAAGTCTTGAAGTAGGTCAGGTATGATCAAATAGTTTATTAGATATTACAAAAATGTTGGTCTTTAAATATCAGTGGTTTCAATAAAATTGATTTCAAAATGTTAAGATTTCTACCTCGTATTTTCTTTAGGCATTAGTCAGGGCAACTAATGAGGTCGAGGGGTCCTGGCCCAGTGAAGGGGGCGCTAAATTTCTTTTTAAATCTGTAAATCTTTATTTTTAAGAATAATTTTCACTGTCAGCATGTATTTGAACTTCTCTCTTTTATTTACTTCAACGCAGCTCACAGTTTTAAACAAATTCTGTAGTTTTCGGGGTACTTCTTAAATCTGCTCCTTAGTCGCATTTTTTGGGCTTTAACTGCCTCTAGTGGTGTGGAGTGGTAACACAACTAATATTACATTACTAAATCAAAATGCTACAAAGCATTTATTATTAATTCTGGCAGTAGGATAATACTACTATTACTACTACTACTACTACTAATAATAATAATAATAATAACCAGCTCTGAGGATCAACCTCCACATCTGCTTAATGGTTTAAGCTACATTTTCAACAACAAAAACTGCTGTTACCAACACTTAAGTGCTTAATAAACATGATTTGATTCAAAGGTAACTGGAAAGAATTTTTCTCTTCTTGTTAATCTAACATTTATCTTTCTTTTTTTTATTTGTTGTTGACTTTCAGGACCCTGTAAGTGACCTGTCCAGGGTGAACCTGCCTCTCATCTGATGGCTGCTGGAGATGGGAACCACCAGCCCCCCTCACCACCCTGCAAGGATCAGTGTGTTCAGATCATGGATGGAAAGAATTTAAGGTAGTTTGTCTCAAGTCCACACTTAAAACAGCTTCATAGTTAATGCCAACATCAACTGACTCCATAACATTACTGACATTTTTTTTTCTACTTCCAACATAAACAGGCAAAGAAGACACCCAGAAATGTTTTTCCACCCCAGGCATCCGGTCCCAAT
>CAEGAF010108636.1:0-10879 GCA_903067075.1 Micropoecilia bifurca | reverse complement strand
TCGTGTTGATGCATTTTGACCTGCTTCTATTTTCCGCCGCAACACGCAAACGTCCCCATTGACTCAGTGCGTAATAGTTACACATCGCTTAGCATTTGTTGCTGCGCGTTTGCGCCGTGAAGGAAAGACGAGAACAGCTGGACAGACAGGCTGAGAAATGAGATGCAGGTGATCGGTATCGGTAACAGAGCCTATGATCGGCCGATCCCGATCATCACGGATTTCACGGAAATCGGCCGATTATGATCGGTGACCGATCGATCGGCACATCTCTAGTCACCAGGATGGAACTTTGAAATGTTTGTCACTTGACTAAATAAATTCAAAGAATACAAGGATAACATTTAGAACAACAATTTGCCATAATACAACTTAGAAAAGAGTGTGGTACAAACCGGGAAAGTCTGACATTGAACTTGACTTTTTTTTTCTTCTTTTGCTTGCTAAAATATGGTACACATCTCTACTGATGTCAGGTTTTTGTGATGTTAAAAATTAGAATATTTAATCCATTATCTTAACACGCTGTTCTATGTGTGGGAGGGGAGATATTGCCAGTCGCCATCGAGCAAGAGGCGGGGGACACGGATCTCAGTATCCCCCGCCACTGAGATCCGGGTCCATAAACGGATCACCAGTCTGTCTAAGGGAAACTCAGAGATGCTCAGAGACAACCAGCACATTTTGATTCAGTTTCAGCATTTGGTCTTCTTAGGTAGGAGTCTCTTGACAACGCTCATCTTAACTAGGGAATATTTGTCCGCTGCAGCTTACATAAGATCTTCAGATCTTGCTCTTGCCAACCACTTTTTTCATTCATTTCCTGTCAAATTCAGTTCTGAACTCTACCTTTTCTATTCTAAAATTTTCTAATCTCACAAAGTGTAATTCTTTTCTTTTCTTCTACTTTTCTTTTTGGGCTTGTATGCTGAAAAATTAAATCCTTTTCTTGTCTTCAGCTTTTCAGTATTGGACCAGAGCTTTTCGTGTTGGACCAGGGAAAACTGACATTTGAAACTACTCATAACTTGAAACTACCTAGACGAAGAAACCCAGGTGACGTAATGTAACCACAGAGGGGTGGTGCTGCAACTGGTGTATTTCACCTTTTGGTGATTTGCAGTGTTGTTCTTGTCACTCATACTTCATGGAACTGGGGTCCAAATGTTCAGGTTTATGCCTTTTTGTGTGATGACGTACTTCCAGTCTTTTGTAACCTCTACAAACTATGGCTCTTGCTAAAGGGCTCATGTCAAATTTAACTTTATTTCAGGTAATTCAGATTCATTATAATTGATAGCAGGTGCCAAGGAGACTGAATGCTGGTACATCAACAAAGTATCAGCTTAAGGATTTACACTTTCATGCAGCAATATTACTTCTGGATTTTCACTTGATTTGTGTAGTATTGATTTCACTTTATGTTAGGGGTGCGTTGATTTCTTTAATTTTGTGAGATCAGTGATTAGTTGAAATTTGCATGTGGAGCCGATCGTATCTACCTCAGCAAAGGTCACTGTTTTGCTCTTGAAGCGACCGACCCACCAGGTCATGTCTGCACATTTGTTTCATGTCACGACACTGTTGCCAACTCAGAGGCTTTCTCACTATATTTAGCAACAGAACAGCCCCCAAAAATTGGCGTAGACCAAAAGCTGAAACAGCAGGTGAGATCGGTAATCGGTGATCAGTCCGAAAATTGCAATGGGTGCACCCGTACTTTATATGTAGAAAATGTTTTCAAATAATTTATCATGGTCATCTTTTCATAGTATGAAAGCTTAACATTTTTAACAGAGGTGTGTTTACTTTTGAGAGCTGCTGTATTGTGGCCTTTTGAACTCCCCCACCTTGTCAGCAATGAACCACGTTTTCCAAACCTGCTAACATCAAACACCGGCGGCGATTACTCGCCAACAATGTCTGACCTCCGATCCACTTATTCGAGGTCTGTGCCATGCCGCTATCAGGTTGCACGTTTCTGTATCCTCTCAGCAAGGCTTGAAGCCCCTCCTCCCAGCCGAACCTGGTAGGACCAGGACGGCTCGGTTCTCCTTTTCCGTGCCCCATCCCCCACCAGACACAGTGATGGCACTCAGTGCCAGAGACACTCCTCCCTCCCTCCCCTCAACTCCCTTCACCAACACTCCTCTATCCTCTCCGCCCTCCCTTCTCTCTGCACCGCAGGCAGACCCTGGCATGGGATCTCCATCTGTGCACAAAGGAGCCTCCTCTATCTGCATACGCTGCACATAAAAGGCCCTTTTGTCATGAGCCTCTGCACACATGACCATCCGCCTTTCACCCCGCTGGAAAAAAAAAAGATCACTCTCTCCAGCAGTCCAACCCCACCCCCAACACTAGACTCAGCCCTGTCCCCTGACCCACACCCTGCCAGATTTCTCGTCTGCAGAGAGAGAGAGAGAGAGAGAGAGAGAGAGAGTTGCGCACATCAACATTGAACTTTGTGGGACAGAGACCGGCATCAGATCTTACTGCCACGAAATCTCCTGTTCTCTTTTTCATTTCCTCTTTATCGTAGGCCTGCTCTCGGTCTCTCTTTCGAGCTCCTTCTGTGCCCCTACTTGAGAGGCACTGATGTGCTGTAGCATCTGGCATTCTGAAAAATGAATGCGCTCTCATTTTTTGCGGTCTCTCTTCCAGTCTGTGGCATTCTGTGGCATTAGTGTTTGTCACCGGCAGGTTGTCGCCTCCACAGGCAGCGACTCAACCGAAGGCAGTGCAAGAGCGAAGGCTCTGCTTTTCGCCTTCCAACCTCTCAATCTCACACAGTGTCTCTGCAGAGGCACTAATATTTACGAGGTGTGGGGACGATGATAAAATATTGTCGAGCGCTACAATGAGACAAGACGAGGTAGAGTTCTCCTCCGTCAGAAGGGGGATGCAAGTGGGCCGCCAGCCATTTTGGCCCCGTCAGATGACAGATATTGGTGCGGAGGGATATTGAGTTGGGTCAAGATGGCCCAAAAGGCACAAAGCAGGCAAGCACACACTCAGTCAAGTGCAGGAATTGCTGGTGCAAAAAAGAAAAAAACCCGCTTTCCTCAGCACTTCCTTTGAAACGCACCCGGGCTGTGGTGCTTTGCTCCCAGCCAAACGAGTGTGGATTTTGGAACGGCGTCCAGCTCATCTTGCTGTCGATGCACGCCGGACCGCGAAGGAACGGAAGGATAGAATTCACTTCCCTCTTCCAACTCCATGTCCTCTGCCTGACCTTCTGCCTGTCTGAGCCAGTGTGAAAGGTCAGGGGTTGCCAGGCCACAGTTTCCCACACTCTTTCAACACCTTTGGCTAGACAATCGTCGGTATCATTCACCTTCTGGGGAGTTTAACCTAAAACATGCCAGTACTTCAACCACAACAAGTGTGAAATACACATCTTAAAGTTCATGAAGTTAATTTCTGGAAGAGAAGGAGATTATTAGACATTAGTTTGCGAAAGTACAAGCTCTTATTGTATTGGCCCTCTTTCACCTTCTTGAAAAAAGTTTTCCCTCAATTTGCACCCCCCAAAATTGAAAATTTGAGTTTAAACACAAGTTATGAGGAAACGATCTGATCTGCTACTCTGGTATACTGCACTTTTAAAAAGTTGTTGTTTTACATCCACTAAAATATTCCGTCATACAACTTGGGGCGGCTCAAATTCGTCTTAATGAGGAGCCAGAAACAGTAAACGGAGTGAGGAGAAGTGTCTCTTACAGTGCTCCCACCTGATGCTGCACACTGCCGGTAAGCTGGCAGAAAGAGGGATAATACACGCCTTTCACACTCAAAGATTTGTTCTACTCTTAAATTCTAGCAAATCTATTTATTAGATTTTAATTCCTACATGCAAGTGTTTGGGGTGTGAAATAATTTATCTTTTCAGATATAATTTTGCCCAGGATAACTATCTGACATTGTAATTGTAAAAATGAAATGTTTTTTTTTTTCTTTCGTTGTTCTGTTTTAAATAAAAGCCATTAGACGATTGGTTGTGTTTTTGTAGCTCAAACTTTGTGTGTAATTACCACAATTCAATGAAGCCACAGTATGTTTCCTCACAGTCCCTCTTCACACACCCATTATGTTAGATTGACTGGTGAGGCAATTATAAAATGTATTTTAATGGTGTGTAGTCCAAAGGAGTGTCATCCATCACTTTTTGAAACTCCAGTTGGGGGGGAAACTACAGGTAATTAGGTCTGCTGAGTGACCTGAGCTGATGGACTGACGAATTAACCGGCTGGTATCAGCTTGTCGTCCTCGTGTCGCTCTGTGAAAAGCACAACAACACAGTGGGTGATATTCACTTTGGGTGCCTGTTTAAAGGCCGGGCCCTTTCTTTTTGTTTTCCCTCTTGTCTTTTTAATTGGAAAAGAACCAAAATGATTAGAAATGAATTTAAAGAGATGAAATAAGGAACTGAAATCTACTACCAAATATATGTTTGTTTATTTTTAAGGTTAGTGCATCAAAAGTAAAATAATATTGAAAGGTGAAAGGATTATCATAGCTCTTATAATAAGTAGTTATTTTAACAGCCCTGAGATCATTTTTGCTGCTCTGTTTCAAATAGATTAACTAAATAATTTCACTATGATGTGAAGAATTTGTGCAGGCCGCTGCCTTATTTATACAAAGTTCAGATAATCCAGATTTTTACACAATTACAGCCAGTATTAATGAATATTTATTTTCAGTTAAAAGCGTAAAAATGGCAGAAATCTACATTTTGGCTCATCTTTGCACTACAACAGCTTTACACAATATATCTGTAGCTGTTATTGCTAGCGTGCAATGTCAGATGCTAACAATAAAGAGTAGAATATAAATTTAGACATGCCTCTGCAGGAAAGACACTTTGAACTTAGGTAAGATTTATTTTTTTATTTTTTGCAGAAACTGAGAGTGCTACTGAAATTGCTCTTGGAGTGCAGCCTCTGTTTTTGCAGCTGTCCCGTAAATCTCAGGTCTTTTCCCACGTAGATAAATATCCTACTGGAAATAACATCACACCTATCAGTCTGTCAGCCCAGCCTGAACTCTCCCTAATCAAGCGACGACACTTTCACATCAGTGTCGCCTCCTCCAAGGGATCCTAATGCATTTTCTTGTTTTTTTCACAGTGCATAAGTTTAGAAGCACATTTCGGTGCTCTTCATTGCTCTCAGCAAAATACCTGCTTTAATAGTTTTTTTTAGGTTTTTTTGGTTGAAGCGTCATGCTGAGGAAGGGAGCCGAGAAGGGATTTGGATTCTGGCTCGGTTTGTGGCTCTGCCCCGGAGGAGGCACCAGGAGTGGCAGCAGTGTTTATGAAAAGGATAAAGCGCATTAGGGCGCACATTTGACACGTTCTCAGCCGGGCCGAGGGATGCGGGTTCGGGGTGTGTGAGATAACAAAACGCGAGTGGATGAAGCGTGGCGTTGAGGCGGTGCTGTTGGACCTCTGGCAGCCCTGCGGCACAGACAGTCCGGGCCCATAAAACACCAGGGTTGCCATCAGTGGGGATAAAACAAAAAACCCAGGGTTCCTTAAAGTATCGGCTCTCCTCGTGATTCCAGATATGTGGAGTCCTGATGCTGTGAGTTAAGATGACTTAGAAAGAGCTTTTTATGTATTTTATTACAAGCCACTAAAATTTTACAAAATTTTCTAAAGAAGTCAAAAAAACATACATATTCACAAAGTGGTTAATGGAAAGGAAAATATATTCTTTCTGTCCATCTAGGCCATTTTGCCGGATGATAAATTGTTGATAAATGTTTGTGAGATAAATGATAATATTGTTGGTTTGAGGCTATTTTCAAGTAATATAAAGTTACGCATTCTGAAACAGCAATAGACTTTAAATTCTAATGAACATTTAACACTGGAACTGGAAGACATTTTAAATATCCAAAATAAATAAATAAAACAACAGAAACAACAAATATAGTGAAAAAAGGTCTGGTTGAGACCAAAACACCAGACTGAAGACTTTAGTGATGCAGGTTTTTTTGTAGAAAGAGAGAAAAGAGAAAAACGATAAATTATGCAAATGGAAACTATTGATTTCGATTAAATGTATCCTACGATTAATTGATTTATTGCTTATTGTGACAGACGTGTAAAATGTTCATAATAGGTTAAAGACAAACTTGAAAGAGCCTTCCAAGAAATAAAATATTTATTTAATAATTTCACACTTCGATTTTGTCAAATTACCATTTCTAGGCTTCTGACCGGCTCTGGTTGCCATGCCAACCTGAACCAAGGTTTAGAAAGTTCCCTCTCCTCCTGTTGTTTAGCATTCATTTTAACCAGATGCCAGAGAAAAAACAGACAAGCCCAAAGTTTTCCAATACACCATGTGGAGTAATGTAGCCCGGCCCCTTCCCCCACCTGTTGCTGCACACTTGTAATCAGCCAGCTGGAAGAAAAACCACTACACTGTTTCCTTGCATACAAAAAAGGCAAAGTTGTCAGTTTTGGAAAAAATGTCTGGTGACAAAAAAAACCCGACTTTCCCAATTAAGGTAAAACTATTTCAAACTTACAGACTACTAAAGACATTTGCTTTTATTGGCAATGTAAATGAGAACCAGTTCTTAATGATCTCACCGGGTTAAAAAAAACACACACAAAAAGTTAATTAAATAATTAATTAAATAACCAGCTAAATTCTGATTGTTATTCTTGTGACCCTATACAGAGCAGGAGATTAAAAATGAGTGATTTTCTACATAGCAAGCATTTATTTAAGTTACAAAATATCAACAAACTAAATCTTAAAGGAATATAATCCTTTTCACTATAATGGTTTCATTTTACCAGCAGTAGAATGTTTTTGCTTTGCTGTTTTAAATTAAACCTGTAGATTATGTTTTGCATTTTTGTTGTAAATCTTTGTAGTAACATGTTTAAATTGTGCTATCCCCTTTGCTGAGTCACAGTAAATAAATACAAAAATACATTTCACAAAACGTGCTTGATTTTAAAAACTATTGTTGCTGGAAACATTTTCGCCTTTCACCCTTACACCCTAAAATCAACTAAATCTCCTCTGCATCAGAATTAACTTGTGTTTGACATGTCTTTATTAACGCTTCTGAATGTGATGCTGGTGACACGCATGTGGATCTGCTGCCTGAGCTGCGTTAGTTTGAGCCTGAACGCGGCGCCGGTCCGGCACAATGTGGCTGACTCCTGAGGGAGGCTGCTGCCAAAAAATGGCTTCAGTGAGGGCGCGTCCCTCCCAAGCTGGGTTGTCCACTCTGAGCTCTGCAGTCAAGCAGGTCCATCGTTTCCAGCCTCTGCTCTGCTCCTCTTCCTCCTCGAGCTCTTTTGAAATCCTGTCAGGGAAGAAAAGACAGCAAAGTGAGTTTGTTTCTGCTTTTTTGTTTTGCCTCTCCTCATTTTCTTCTTATTATTTTTTTGAGATTAATTTGTTTGCAAATCATCCAGTAATCAGAAAGCTTGAAAATGTGTTTTTTTATTTTTTTATTTTTGGATGTTAAAGTTGAAGCTGGCCAAGAGGATTAGAACACGTGTGACGCATTTTCTGCATTTTCACAAAAGTTTATTTTTCAACTCAAATTATAGGAGAAAAATTAATGTGAAGTTTCTAAATTCCTTACTGAGAATAAATGAGGTTAAATAAGTTTAAAATTAGGTAAAATTAAACAGTAGGACGTAGAAAACGGTTTACATCATAAACATATAATAGAAACTTTTACCTAAAATTCTTCTAAAAAGTAGAAATGGTTGAGTTTTGTTTGTTCTTTAAATTAAATCAAAGATTCGTCACTTAGATTAGCATTATTTCCAACAATAATTATTGCATTTTTTGTCATAAATAAAAACAAATTAAATGTTATTTAACTGACCTTTTTTTTGGAATACATTAGGAATACATTATTTTTTAAAGACTGAATTGTGCACCGAGAGAAAAGAATTCTGACATTTTTGCTTATTTTCTTAAACAAAATTAGAATCACGACTATTTACATGATAACGTCTAAGTAGAGTTAATTAAAGGGGAAAAGTGATTTTTGTTTGTCATGATGAAATACAATTTTATATTTTACATGTTTCTATATCTCTTATTATACATTATAAGGACACATGAACTTTTCCCTTATTACTTTTCTATTATTGAGTAAAAAACAGAAGAAAAATCAAAGTAGGATTATATACGAGGACAAAATCTAATATTTTACTACTTTTTTTTTTTTACTAATGTTTTGTACTTTTACATATAATGAAGTATATGTTTTACACTGGCTTCTTAAATTTGAATTTATGTTCTGGAAGTCCTTTTCTCCACAGTTTACCCGAAACAAAAACTGGAAGATTTAATCAGAAGCAATATAGATATAAAAAAAATAAAACAAAAAAAGTGTGTTTTTAAAACTCATCAGTATTAGCTGGGAAAGAGCTTCTCTGTCTGGACTCACAGGGTTAAAAATAATGTTCGGATGCAATCAGAAATCCGGATCATGAAGGACCTGCTCCTTACGCCTTTCACGGATTGCAATATCGCCATTATCTAAAATATAATATATATATAGAATCCCCCTCCTGCGCATGCCTCGTCTCCTCCATTTTGTGTTTCGAGAGCTTTTGCTGCACATGCAACCATTTCGTGAAGCCCGAGCATTCCTGCACGGTTTGTACGACTTCTCCGATCGGATCACGTCGAAAACCCGATGTCACATGCCTGAGGTCCAAGCCAAAACCAGAGTGCAGCACCGATGCAAACACCAAACCCTCCACTCCTGTGTACACAGAAACCTGCAGCGTTAGAAAGCAGTTTTTATTTATTTTATCTTGTAAAAGTTACCTTTTTCTCTGCTCATCTGCTTCCCTGAATGTCTCAGAGGCTCAGAGAGCAGAAACCGACGGTCACAGTTGACTGCCTGTGGGTGACGAGCTGGGGTCAAAGGTCAGGCTGTGTTAATAGGATGTGATGTGCTGCCCTGGGACCTGGCTCCCACGAGGGATACCCCCTCCCGCCTGCTCCCTAATCGGTAATAGTTAATGTGTTCGTAATCTTTACCTTCTTAAAGCAAACAGCGGCAGAGAAGTGAATGGGCCCGCTTAGCCTCCCATGTAACACTTTTGACCCCGGGGTCACGGCCTTTGTTCCTCGCTCGATGGGGGAGTGCCCCCAAAGGTCTCGAGCGTAATAGAGAAGTTGTTTAGACACGTGCAGGGCTTAACCGAGACCACCTCACACACACAACACACACGTGCGCACACACACTATGCGCTCCTGTTCCTAGAAAGTATATTGTGGACCCCGGCATCAGAAGGGAGGCTTGTGGTCTGCTTTCATCCCGCCCTGAGTGAGTCGGTTAGGAGAAGCTCTCCGATCATATATGCTGACCACTTCCTGTTTCCCCTCCGATGGCATTTTGATGTTTCGTTTAGAATTAGAAATGTAGATAGATGTTGTTTGATGTTGTGGATCACTTATCGTTTGCTGGGCAGGTGTTTTTTTTCTTCTCGTTATTAGAAAAATATCTGAAAGTTTCTGACCTGAGTCTGAAAAATATCGTTTATTTCACTTAAATGTGTGTCTGGCGTTTTCTCCCTGATGGAAAAGTGAGAAAAAAATGAATAACAACAAGCTAATTGTCTGTTCACAAGTTGTAGTTTTTGTACAATTTATTTTTTCTCTAAAAGTGATTTTTTTTTTTTTTTTTTTTCAATATTTGTAATATTCCTTGCGTCCGTCTATAAAGATATAGAATAATTAGATTAATGCAGATTTATTTTGCTTTTTTGGGGGGAGTAAATTACATTTTTTACTAGAATGTTGCAGATAAATTGTGGGCTATTTCACAGCTTTGTCTGCCATCTTGTTTTATGTTGCACGATCAGGTTAATGTGATTGGTGGATTTTTATTTGTTTATTTATTTGTAGAAGAAGCAACTCCAGTCTTTAGTTTTATGTTTTCTTTACTGAGTATTTTCATTTGTTTGACTTCTCCAAAAATTTCACTTCCAAGGCAAAAAGCGAAAAAGTAACTATAAAAACTGAAAGTTGCACACACAAAAATGCATCAATTGGACTCCTTAATTCTTCTGAAAAGATAGAAAATCTGCTCTATTTTCTGGGATTATGATAAATTAAGGATGTCTAAATTGGGCATAATAAATAAGTTGGATGAGCATCAGAGGGGCGAAGTAAAAGGAGCGTCGTGGTGGGAGCTGGCACAGCACCAAAACCCAAAACCGTATCCTCAGATGAACTTTATTCTGCTGCAAAGTCCAAGCCTGCACACCCAGCAAAACACCCACAAAGTTTCCCGCTGCAAGCCGCCATCATTTAATCCTGGAGTTTTTCAGGCATATTCTCTTTTATCATCCCGCTTTCATTTCATTTTTTTCCCCTTCTCCTTCAAATGAAGTTCCCGAACATATACACACATGATAGCTTTATACATCAAGGCCATAATGAAGTCACAGGTTTTTCAATTGGCTAAAACGCATGGCGAGATGTGACGTGGAACCGGGGCTCCTTTTTCTAAAAGCTGGGGATATAGCCGGTGCCGGCTTCGGGAGTCCGAACCGAGCTCGAAGGGGGAGAGGACCGGGGGGGGGGGGGGAGACAAACTCCAACGTTTTCTTTCAAAAGAAAAACCCAAAACAGCCCATTCGCCTCCCGTTCCACCCCGGTGTGCAATCGCAGAAAGAGACTGAGCAAACAAGAAGTGCGAAGGGAGGCGTCGGGATTTTTGTAGTCAGAAAGGAGAACCGGAGGAAAACCAGAGGCGGTGGGTGTGCGCAGACGCCAGCAACCCCCTCTTTTTTTTTTTTTTTTTTTTTTTTTTTTTTTTTTTTTTTTTTTTAAAAACTGTGGCACCAGTTTTTTAAAAAAAACCAAAC
>CAEGAF010108618.1:0-13512 GCA_903067075.1 Micropoecilia bifurca | reverse complement strand
TTAAAATAATAATAATAATAATAATAATAATAATAATAATAATAATAATAATAATAATAATAATAATAATAATAATACAATTTGAAACTGGAAAACAAACAAATAAATGAAAGTTTAACTCCACACAGGCCTTCCTGAACAAGTCGCCAGTCCTTTCTGTTAATATATTATTCTAATTACATTTCACTGTCGAAGATGGAGTACAATTTGAATATCAATCTCAGGGGATGTGTGACCTCTACGCATTGTTCTTGTGAGAGAGCTTGGCGTGTGGGTAGTGAGCTGAGAGCTTACAAAGAGAGGAATGTTGTGGGATTTGATAAAGCCCGTCTGATAGGTCTGCTCTGAAACTGAAACTGTGCTGAGAGCCTTGGAGAGCCGTGGCTCAGCTCATCAAACACAGACAGCAAGAGCTCCAGCGCGTGCTTGAGGGTGTAAGTTATATTCATAGATCCACAGGTGAAGTCATATAAAGTCGAAAATGAGCCAGAAGGGAAATGAAGCTGGTTGGCAGACTGAAAAGAGGGCGAGAAAGAGCATTTCAGCGGGTTTGCTGTTATGACAAAGTCTGGGAACTCTTTACTCTTGGTACGGTAAAAATCTACAGCTGCATTGCTGTGAGGGTCTTTTCTGCAGAGCAGCTGATTGTAGACTGGCTACCAAAAGAGAGAGACCAACTAATGAACAAGCCAATATCAGGTTTACCTGTTACTCTGCATTGTAGAGTAACAGCATCTTCGCCCAAAAAGAAGATGTCAAACCCATTTTCGGTTTGGGCCAAATCAAGATCATTATTGCTCTTAAAGGGCCAGAATGTATTGATAAAACCTGTTCACAAACTGTTAAAAAATCAATGAATTCTTAAAATTTCTTTCTCATCTTTTCAGTCCCTCCAGGATTTCGTGATTTTTTTTGTGATTTTTTGCAATGAAAATCAAAGTATTTGTAGCACTATTTTTGGAAATATTTGCAATACTTGTGCTTATTTGTAACGGTAAATGTGGCTTTTTATTACTCGCTGTATGGATAATGGACTATAATCTGATATCAACTAAGACTAGTACAAGTAAGGTTTTTGACAATTTAAAAAAAAAATCCGCAATAAACTTCCAATTATTAGCACACAAAAAAGATTTGTTGATTTTGTGTGAATATCCACAATATTTTTCAAGAAACTGGAAGGACTGATTGATATAACATGGAAGTAAACAGATAAAAAAGTGCATTAATTTGACTGAAAACATAATATTTAAGGACACTTAGAGTTTAGTCTAGAATATAGAGGGCCACATAAAAAGCTATGGCGGGCAGGTTTTGGCCCACAGGCCTCGAGTTTGACACATTCCGTATTTTGGCTCATAATGCATGGAAAAGAAGAAATGAAGTTCCCATAAAATGTACTCACTACGTTGAATGTTTCACCCTTTTACTGCTGTGGAAAATTAGTCTTCATTAATAAAATGTAGCTTTTTTGACAAGAAAAAAATGAAATCCCTTTAATATCCAAATGAAAACTGATTTCTACAAAAAAAGAAAAGAAAATTGGCTAACAATATGTAGCATAATATCAACAATTTTGCTGGCTTTTCTAAAGCTTGAATCAGTTAAATCTTGTGCAGATTTATCTTCAGAGAAAATTAAACTTTCACTCACTAAAACTGCAGTGATCCAGAGATTATGACCAGTATGAATGTGTAAATCCAGTGCAAATTTTGTTCATTTGCATAAACAGCTATATGCTACTTTTAACTTTTTCCCTCCTGCACAATATGCTATTTATGTTGAGATTTTACTTCCTGTTTGAATCCCAAACTTATTTTCGTTCTCTACCTTTGAAAATCGTTTGAGTTGACGTATTGAACCGAAGCGCCATCTGGTGTCAATGTTTAGTCACTGCAGCAGAAAATGACCAACAGCTATAAGGAATCAGTCTTTTTATTATCTCATTAATAGGAATATATTAGCATTCTGTTGTTACACAGTTACAGTCCTGTGAAAACAATTATTTGTTCTTTATTAATACATATTAATGCCAAATACTTTTTTATTATTACTCCTGAAAATAACATTTTACTAGATGCCTAGATTTGATGGTAAGAAAAAAAAGTTAGTATAGCTTACCTGCTAAGAGCTAAATCCCATTGGTAAAAATGTTTTCACTTCTTACTTCCATCTTTTTGTCTTTGACATCTGTCCACTCCTCACTTTCAGATTTTTGATGTTTTAAGGATTTCTTGTTTGTTCACTCTAGATTGACTCACCTCACATTATCTCAGAGAGATCAAAAACTGGGCTTGAATCATTCCGGAACTTACTTTCCATTTAAAAGAATGCTCCAGCTTAAATGGTTTTACAGCTGATGTCACATTTTCCTCAAACACCCTCTGACACACGGTCGAATCCATAATGGACTCGATATTGAGAACTGGTTCGGTGGTGCGACAGCAAAATGTCCCCAAACACTAAAACTTGCCCCTCTATGCTTCACGATTGACTGATGCCAAGCCATAGCTTAGCCAATGCCTTCCTAAGCAATTCCACTCAATTCTGATTCATCTTCACAGCTCTGTCTGGGGTTTCTGCCATTTAAGTGGATTTCTCCGGAAGAATGTCTACCGGGACAAAGAACAGCAGAAGAAGTTCAGGTACGGTTCAGTTTCGATACCAGAACATTAGGCTTCAGTCAAAGGGATTTCACAAAGGAAACGGCGCTGCTGCTGCTGTTTTTGTATCCTGGTTGTTTACTGGCAATGAATCACACAAAACAAGGACAATATTAGAGTAAATACTGACTAAGGACCCAACAGAGAGCTGACAAAGTGCATTTTAATGGAAAATGCCAATATGGTTCACTGCAGAACTGAGGTGAAAATAAACAACAGTTCAAAGGTTTGAGGGGGGGGAAAAAGCAAGCAAATTGTAGCACATTTATTTATTTCAGTTATCCTAACCTTCTCAGGATATGTTTAAAAAAAAGAGTAAAGTTTATGTATTAGAACAAAACACAGTTAAGAGGGAAGTTATAGTGGAAACAGAACGAGAACCCTTCTTATTTTATTAGAACAAGTTATCACAAAACTCTGCTGTTTGTCTGAATTACAGCGGTTCAGATCTGAAAATATCAAATATTACAAGGTCAGCTTTCCGTTTCAATCCCGAGAGCAGTGTGGTCGCTTCCTGATGACTCCTCTGATTAAAACGAATAAAAGAACAAGGAACATCAACAAGAAACTGAAAAATAATTTCTCTAAAACACAAACCCGGAAGTATATTTATGCTCTAGATGTTCAATAAAGTTTGAAAATTAAAACTGTTGCAGAGAGGAATTTAAGAGACAGTGAAGTTATTTCTTTAATGCCAAACAAATAAAATTCTGCACCAGCAATATCAAAATATAGCAGTTCTCGACAGCTCGGGTAAAAGGTTGTTTTAAGGTTTGTATGAAAAACCTTCAATCAAGATCAAAATAAATTAAATCGCTGGTGCCACACCAATCAGGATTCCCTAAACTTCCTATAATAAAATGTTAGTGAAGCATTGAGGAGGTAATTCACCCATTGGCCCTGGACGACTGTTGTTAGATGCTATCTAAATGCCAACCAGCTGTTTGGGAAGCATGCCAGGATAAAGCCTTTTCTGTTCTGTCCTAACAATCAGATATGTGAAGGCCGTTTGGCAAACTCTACTGGGACTTTAACTGGCTGCTTTGGTGAGTGCAACAAAGAAGTTGGGTCTGATGTGAAACCAAGAATTAATTCTTAGAAAAGCAACTTTTTCTCACTGTGAGGCATGGTGGAGGTTCTGTGATGCGCAATGGGTTTGTATCTCTCCTAAATAGTCTGGAAATCTAGTTAGAGTGCGTGGCATTGTGAACTGTTTAAGACACCGAAAGATTTCAAATAAAAATCAGTGGATCTCTGACCGGAAGACTGAAACTGGATCATCACAGGGATTTTCAAGTGAAAAATGAGCAGAGAAAATTGGCTGAATGAATGCAGAAACGGCTCACGAGTTAACTAAATCAACCTTCCTTCTCACTTCCTGAGATGTAAATCCTATAGATGCCCAGGTGGGGGAGCCGAAGAGTAGAGAACTTAAGACTGGATGACCTACTGAGTTTGTGGAAGAGGAATGGTCTAAAATATGGTCTGTTTGCTTAAAACTTGTAAAATATTATAAGAAAAGTAGGGGTGGAGATAAGTGTGGCACCAATGATTTGGTGAAAAAAGAACAGTATTTGTATTTAAATTTAAAGTTAAGGTAAATAAAATGAACTGTATAAATGTATGATAGAGTAAAACACAATTACCTTAGGGATTTTTACAACATCTTTATAAAGGGTCCCAATAAATGTAGAGGACCCTGTGTTGTTTTCCTCTGCTTTCAAATACAACTAACAGAACATGTACCGCAAATGTTCTTTCCATTTAAGTAGTAACACAAAATATCTTGAAGTCCCTTCTGCATCTGGTTTTCTGCCCATTTCCAGTCTTCCTGGAGCTATTCCTGGAATCCACACCAGTGGACATTATTTCAGGAAACCCTCTGGCTGCCCTCCGCCTCATCTCTCCCTTGGCTTCCTCCTGTCCTCTTCCCTTCCATCTCACTGCTTCCTCCAGCGGTTTTTGGGTTTCTCCTCACACTCTGGACCCTCGCATGTACCGGGGAGAGGCGGCGGGTTTGCTGGGGCAGCCTTTGCCACGGCGGGCGCCCCTGAGCTCTTGGTGACGCTACTGAGCAGAGCTGGAAGCTCGTGCGAGATGGCCTTCTCGATCTTCTCCAGCAGGCATCCGTCAGTCCAGCTGCAGTGCTGGGAGAGTTGCTTGAAGTTGGAAATGGGGTTGACCCCAAAGAAGTCCTGGTAAGCCTCTTTGTCGGGCAGGTCGAACTTGCTGACGTTGCTCTTGGCCAGAATGGACTTGAAGATGTAGTACTTATCGGGGTCGTTCACGACGTCTTGGAAAACCTCGTAGGGGTCTCCGAACCAGCCCAGCTTGTCGTAGTAGGTCTGAAGGTAGCGGTCAACCAGCAGAGCGTGGATGCGTACGCGGATGGCGTGTTGGCGGATGAAGGCGATTTTGTTTTCTATCTGATTCTCAACCACCTGCACGGACAGAGGGAAGTTTAAGGGACATAAATAAGAAACCAAAGGCGAGAAACAAGAACAGTACAGCTTTGATTGGTGGCCTGTCCAGGGTGTAGGCCACTGACCACTAGCCCTAAAGCCACGCTGCAGCTATGGAAACTGAATGGGAGAATAAATATTATCATTCCACTGGACCCAAACACTGAGACTGTTAAAGTTTTCTGTTGCTAATTAAAAACATCAAAATCAATTATTCTGATTAAAAAATTAATAAATTAGCACATTTCACAGAGTTTTCTTTTAACCACTTAAGCCTTTTTTTATACAATATGAGAAATACATTAAAAGATACAAATAAACACAATAATTAACCTATCAGAAGTTTCCAATGCCATGACCTCATCATTTGGGCTTTCTCTCATTGTTTAGGCAAACAGAAATAATTTTGGTGATTCTAACTCACCTAAAACAAAACAAAAACAGCTTGGTCTGTCTTAACTTGAGGCAGCGAGAGAGAGAGAGCGAGAGAGAGAAAAAAAGCCGTGTTTCTTTTTGAAAACTTCTGGTTTCAATTGTAGATATTCAACAGCAGCGGCCCAAAAACGGAGCCTTGAGAAACTCCCCGCAGTCCCTCGGCAGCGAACCAGCCCTTCACAGAATCACCTCGAGGTTACTGAACAGAAAGCAATGAGCCTAACCTGGTTGAGATCCTCCAGCAGGGAGATTTCCTCCTTCATGAAGAGCTCTCGGCTGGTGTCTGGAGCGTAGTCCTGCGGCCAGAAGGAGCTGACGTACACGCGAGGCGGCTCTGTGACATTGACGAGCGGCGCCATGCTCCAGAACAGGGCCCCGTAGACCCTCATCAGGTCCTGCGTGGAGAGGCTGTCGGCCTTGTTGAGGATGAGGCGAATCTGGGACTCGCGGCCCTTCATCTGGCGGAAGAGCATCTCCAGCTCGCCCCCCACGTCCAGCTTGGTGGGGTCGAACACCAGGAAGATGAGGTCGGCTCTGTCGATGAACCACTGGCACACGTCGTTGTAAGGGTAACCTGTGAAGGTGAGCTAGGTTAGCTTCGGCTGCGCAATATCTATAGAAAAGACTAAAGGTTTAATGGTTTTGCTCAAACAATATCTCTCTCCTCTATCCACCTTTCTATGGAGGACAGATTTTTGGTACTGATCCTCACCTCTCTCCTGCTGCTTGCGGTTTTCAATGATGCCTGGTGTGTCAACAAAGGTGACCCTCTCCAGTAACTTGTGGGGCATCTCGATGCCGACCAGTCGCTCCAGGAAGCCCTGACCGAACTTCTCCAGCGGAGAGAAGGACCTTGAACTGTCTGCTGCCATCACGATGCCCTCTATGGTGCGAAGCCTTTCCCCATGCATGATGACCGTGTACTCAGATGTGGTGGGTTCAGCACCTGGTGCACGGATGAAAATAAAAGGGATTTTTCCGCCCCCTCAGGTGCCTGAACCAAAATCAGGAACTGTCATGTTTTATTTGTGCTAACCTGTGTAAAGTTCCTGGGGTGTGCCATGGAGACCCAAAAGGTAGTTGATCATCGAGGACTTTCCAACGCTCCAGGGTCCGAGAAACAGAACCATTGGCTTTGAGGTGATCTCACCATCTGCAGGTGTGTGTTTATAAAAGGTAGGAGGAAGGTTTGAGAAAAAAAAAAGAAACCAACACCTTGTAAAGATGTACCCTAACCCACTACAAGATGCAGTCCAAGCGTAGAAGTTATTGGTTAACAGGTACTTGTTCTGGAACATGCCTAAACCACCTGCTGGTAATTTCCATTAAAACATTTAGTGAATTTTATTTACATCCCTTGAAAGTTGCATCCAAAACTCAGCTGGATTCAGTGCTGGACCAAAAAGGAGAAAAACACTAAAATAGAGCGACACACTTAGAAAAGTCCCGGTATCAACGCTGATACAAGAGCTTTCATTAGTGTGTGATACATGGTACCACACATTATCAACGATATAAACTTCCTCCATCATTCTTTAGATCCAGTCAGCTTCTCTGTCCTAAAGAAAAGCATCTCCACAGAATAATGCTGAAAAAAAGGAAAGATTTGATTAAAACCATGTGTCCTTTTCCTTAAAAACCCCGAAAAAACTATGCTTTACTTTTGTGTTTTGTCTTAAATCAAATATAAAACAAATCCTCCAGTTTTGTAATGAACACTTTTGCAAGGCACTGCTCCTACAGATTGATCTGATTGGTAAAAGTCAGCTTACATCACTTTTGGTCTCGCCATTGTTCTCCAGAGGAATAGCCAGCAGCACCTACCTGTAACTTCATGTTGCCTGAGCTCGTTGTACTTAAAGACTTGTTCCATTGGCTTGATGGACTTATGGTAGATGTTTAACAGTCTCTTTATGGCGCCTAAACAGAGAAAAGCAGACAGACCCATAACAGCGAATGCCAAAACCTGCTTCCGCTCTGGATGATGAAAAGACCCCATAAAATTTACTGTACAGATCGGAGGCAATAAAAGGCCTGCCCTGCTGTAGCTCATAACTTTCCTAACAGGAACTGCTCTGATTCAACAAACTGTAGAGGCTTTCATGCTCAGGACAGCATCACATTTGCTCTGATTAATCGCCCTCATTTGCACACACACGCACTCACATGGTACATCATGCGCACACACTTTGGCCCAGACATCATGAAGCAATCATCAGAATGGCTGCAGCACGGCGACGCAAAAAACCCCCAAAAAAACAAAAAACAACCCTGTCTCAGGCACAGTTATTTGCCTGTGAGCACATCTGGTTTCCTTTTTGCATTGACAACGTAGGTGTAAACATTCAGATGCTGTTGTAGTTCAAGTCACGGCTTCGTTTCCACAGCAGATGCCCAACGGACGGAACCGGTGGTGATGATGGATAGAGGCAATGTGTTTAATAGATGAGTGTCTTTCCCATCGGCTTTCAGGTATGGTGGAGCATTAGGCCCAACATCATGACTTTCCTGTAATTTTGGGGCTAATATTTTTGTTGTATTTTTAGGGAACTATAAACTGTAGCTTGTAAAGATTTCTTTTCATCAGTACGATCGGGCCGATATTTTGCTCCTTACCAGAGAATTCTGCTGACGGTTCAGCCGTCGCCAGTCGCAGCATCTCCTCAATGTGGGAGCGGTCTCTCAGGCCCGACCCAAAGGCCTCATCCTCTGTGAGAGTGAATGAACATGTGGTGAGTCGGCAGGTGAGTGAAAGAGAGAAGATCTAAATGTGACCGAAACAAGCTGTGCTTCGCTATCAGACAGCTGTCGTCTCTGATCTATGAGATTTGAGAACAAAAAATCAGCAAAAAATCTGCACAAGTTGATAAAAGTAGAAGCAATGTGAATAATCTGAGTAGAAGTACTAGATTCATAGTTAAAACAAGGTTTTGTTCCTATGTAAACAACACATTGTATTGTTTTAGCTCCAGTTTCCAGTTTTCCAACCTCTATCTGGTTTTTTTCCACGATTGCCTCGTATTTCGGTATTTCCTGCTGCTAAAAAAAAATGCTTCCCCACAACATGATTCTGTCACCACCATTTCCATTTTGCAGGTGGTGTGTTCAGGGTGCGTTTCCACCACATATGATGATTTGAACTCATGCCAAAAGTTTCATTTGGGCCTGACTATTAGAGCATCTTTTTTTTCCAGATTTAAATTACTTTATTTATTGTTTTTAGTTTAAAGAAGAGCTTAATTAAGACAATATGTATTTTTTGTATAATTATTTTAAAAAATTCCACACCCTCCGACACTCTGGGTGGCAGAAATAAAACAAAACAAATACATAATTGACTTAAGAACAGAGTAAGAGACAAATATATCCAATCATCACAATAATATGTGCATGCAACGAAGAACAGGCTTTTGTAGGCCATTTCTATGAAGCCGTGATACTCTGAGCTCAGCTCTGACTGTACAAAAAGTAGCTGTCAAAGTGTCTGAAGTCATCAACTATTACTGAAGGGGACTGAAAAACTGAAGAGCCAGTAATGTTCTCCCTCCCAAGTCCAACAGTCTATGTTAATAAAACATTAATTGTGCATGTCGACAACTTTTTCTACCGTTATCTTGAAGCTGTGCTGGCTCCTCTGGTTTCACCCCCTGGTCAGAACCCTGTTCAGACTCCGGTTCATCCTCCGTAGTTTCCTCCACTGCGTCGTCCTCACTGGCTTCCAGAGAAAGTTCCTGGTGAACCTGATGGGTGATTTCTGGTTCTGGGTCAGGCTCGGTAACTAGCTCAGGCTCTAAAGTGACTTCTTGATCTGCTTCTGCTTCAGGTTGTTCTGTCACTTCCGGCTCTTTCACTCGATCCTCCAGTAGCTCCTGTGACTCCGGTTTGGGGTCTTCTGTCAAATCTGGGGGTCTTTCCTCTGGTTCAGGAACCATTTCATCCTCCTCTGCACCTTCGTCTGCATCAGCTGCAGTGTCCAGACTCGAATCTTCTTCCTCTACTTGAGGCGATTCTCCTAGTGCTTCAGGCTCCTCTTCCTCAGGTATCTTCTCTTCTGCCTCAGCAACAATGATCTCTTCAGGTACTTCCTTTTCCTTGCTTTGAGCACCAGATGTCGCCTCTTCTCGCTCCACTGCAATCTCCGCCAGGCTCCTTTCTTCACTTGCAACTTCCTCGACAGAAGAATCGTCCTCAGTTGGATGTACTTCCTCTAGCTCTTGCTCTAACGCGGCCACCAGCTCGTCTTCATCACCCGACAGGGGCTTGCAGGGGTGGCACACGGCTCTCTCCGGAGCCGGGGTGTCATTGGACGAGGTCTGGCTGGCATCAGTTGTGTCACATCCGCAGGGGAAGAGGTCTCCGTCTGGCTGCTGGAGCTGAAGACGCATTCGACGCTCCTCCTCGTGGATGGAGGACTCTGTCAGGAGAAATGAAGGTGTTAGAGAACATCAAACATGAGCTCACGGGGCTGCTCTAATAATAATAATGATAAATCTCCTTTCCTGCTCGCCGCCAGTCATAACTTTGTCCCCGAGAGACTTGACCTGCATATACATCCATTTCCAGAGTCGTTTACGGTTCCAGAATTGCGCCGCTCATTGTGGCCGCATTTTGGAGTGGCTCCGTTATTTATGATTTGTTCTTTTTCTAGACTCTTGTTGCTGTTTTTTTCTTCTAGTTTTGGATGCTGTGCAGCCGGAAGGATTTTTTTTGGTTCTCATTCTGTAACTTTGGGACAATTGCTATGGGCCGTAGTCATGGCAACAGGAAGTTGAAAAGGATGCAGAGGACCAAAGAGCAGCTTATTGAAGACCAGTAAGCTGACCATTGAGGTATTCTGGACCATCTTCAGAGGTTTTACAGAACTGCATTTACACTAAAATGTTTTTCTTTAAACTATCACTTTCTCTGCACTTAGTGCTGCTCTTACACTTAAACGTTTATAGATCAAACACAGCTACCATGACTTCTATAAAATCATACCTAGCAGCAGATCACTCTTTTGGCATCCCAATACATTGAGGCATGCTGAATATCCTTGACTGCCACGATGGACAAAGAGCAAAGGTTTGTGACCTGCATTTAAATTTAACTGCCTGTGGTACAGAGTGTGATGTGAGACACTTAAATGAATGCCTGCAGTTCATGTTACAAGATGGATTCAATGCGAGGGAGGAGGATTAAAAAGTTTTGGCAGCTGTCAAAGACATCAGATGTTTTCTTAAGCATTTTGTCACTAATTAAGAAGATCTTGTTGAAAATATTTGTTTTGATTTTTGACTCAGGTAGACCTCTGGTGATTTAACTTCATTTTCTTGCTATTTGGGATTTTCTTACTTAAAAGACTCAGCCAAACCTCTGCTTACCAAACCATTAGTACTCAAACCGTCTTTTGTTGCCAACAACGGCTGTGTGAAATTGTGTACTGATAAATAAACAAGTCTCTAGCATTTTGTGTATCACAAACTAAAATTTAAATATCAGATTTTATCAAGTGCTTTGTTGGCAAAATGTTTTCTATTGAGTGTCCAACCTTTAAAAGTCCATAGAATCAGATTCGTCTGATGCCGTTTAGCTAAGAAATTGTATAATTTCAGCTTTTATAGAGGAGCAAAATGCTCACCTCGATGTCATAGAGGTCATTATGAGAACAATATGTACCTTCCAGTCCCCCAAAGCACCGTCCAGCACTGTCCCCCACACTAACTTAAGATACGTCCAATGTGTTCCCATCATGTTGTTGTCACCCCTTGGGGCTCTAAGTTTTTGGCTTACCACCTCCCAGTGGGGTAGTCAGCCTCAACAGCTACTGAACGTGTAAAAAAAAAACACAATACTGCAGTAATGTTGTTATGTCATGAGGCAATATTATGCAGACTTTGCCAAAAGTGAAAATAAAATTGAGTCCAAAATACAGATAAGGGGCCACATTGTGTCATATTGTTATTTTAATAAATATCTGTGAGAAACAAAAAGGGGAATTTTCAGAGTTCGAGGAGTCCCCCCCGCCCCCCAACCAACATTTCCATAGGAAGCAGGTATAAAACAAGATGTTGCCTCCAGGCTACGAAACATGATAAAAGTGCAAAGCCAAAAAGAAATCAGTTGACGTCCAGATGAGGCTCCAAGGAGGTTGGGACTGATCAAAGAGCTCAACCAAGTCTGGCTTTGAACATCTTTGTTTGGGCCAAATTTGGTTGAAACCTATAGTCAAGAAAAGTCCAGTTTTACGTCAAGGAAGGTCCAACCTCGAATAGCCGCGATTGTGAGTGTGTTTGCAAACAATCTGTAAATTTAACAGATTCAGTTTGATATTACATCAAAGTCTTAAGCCATCCCTTATTTCTTCATGTTACCTTCTGGAGGACTCACTTTCCTGAAACTGTTCAAAGCTCGGATTCATACCAAAGACCTTTTTGCTCTAACCTAACCGGTGCTGATAACTGCATCCCTCTGTTCCTGCTTGTTTATCAGTCAGCCATGAAAAGCCTCTTGAACTCAAAGAATGAAAACTCTTGGTGTCTTTTTTTTAAAGGTTTGTCACAAAAGAAAATTGAAAGTGGACATGTTTTTAGCCAAACGTTGCAAATGTTGTAATTTGACCAAATTCAACAACGTTCATGCCACATTTAGACGTCTGTGGACATCTTTAGATATTTCTTCATCTTTCACTTTTTAAGCCTCTCTAGACACTCAAACATGATTTGTTTTGGATTTATTATAGACCTTCAGAAAACCTTTAAGAACTATTGGTCAGAGCCACTTAAACAGACTCTTGAACATTTGTGTAAAAATATCGAGAGCGGCTCGGTAATGGAGCAGAAATCTCTCTCGGCAGTCAATGCCAAGGTCTTATAATACCCATCTTGAGCAGACTTATGTGTACCGCAGGTGTCTATAATTGAATGACTGAAGAGAGGAAGAAGAGTAATCTGATCCATGTCTGTACAGCTTCAACTCTGATCTGCCTGAGTCATGTGGGAGGTTTGAATATAGTCCAGACGGGTGCAGTGGCATCATTTGCGATCTAACAAGAGCCAAAGAACAAAAAGCTACAAGGTTTTGCAATTGTTGACTAACTCGTCATTGTCAGCAATTATTATATCTGTCTGATGCTACTGGCAAATTAGAGATCTAAATAAAGAGCAATCCTGGAAGAAAACATGTTAGAAGATGCAAAAGCGCAATATTTGCTTAAGGTTTTATCTTTGAGATGCAGTAAAATGGTGTGAATAAAGCCATACTTGTGTTTTAGAATGGCCCAGTCAAAGTACAGATCCGCATTTGAGAGTTTATAAAAGGAAACCTTTAAAAAGGGGTTTGCTGCTGTGATTTGACTCGATGTGAAGATGTTCAAGGTATGTGAATACTTTTGCAAAACACTATACCGATTTTGAATTGAAACATTCAGATTAATTTTAAATAATTGTCTAATCAATTGGAGAATACCTGGTAACTACTTTAATGTTTGGAGCATTTATAACAAGACTTTATCACACTTTTTCTGCATTTATGTAAATATAAAATACCTAGGCGCTGTTTATGACAGCATAAACACAGACTGCATCTTTCCTCAGTAATCATAAACAAAATATGTTTGAACATTTAAAAACATATTTTCAGTCCAAAGATTTGATTGCTACAATTCTTGATAAACTTAATTTAATCTCTGATAAAAAAATAAGAATTTATTCTGTAGTATTAATGTCAACTTTTTATTATTATTTTATGGTACGTACAAAGTTACAGGATGGCCGTTACTCGATTGTCAAAGTCCAAAATCTAAATGAGAATCTTCAGCAGCAATGCTTATTTACACATTAAAAATGCCAGTGTTGAATTAACACCCATAAGTGTCTATATGTGTCCAAGTCAGCTGGTGTTAAAGTAACACTTTTGAAAGTGTTAAAAGATTGACACCCATTTTTTTGTTAAATTAACATTGGTCTATAATA
>CAEGAF010108609.1:0-11461 GCA_903067075.1 Micropoecilia bifurca | reverse complement strand
AACGCTGAATGTGACAGGCAGCCAATCAGAAAGCGCGGACTCTGCACCTGCTTTGCTTTCTGAGGGGAAATTACCGAGGGGAATCCCAAACGGCTGAAACGCTAAGCCTGGCGGCAGGCCTAGCAAAGAGTGGCGGGCCGCCATGCTTATAATACACTGGAGGAAACCCTGGATTGGGTGCAGGCAGGTTGACAGTTAACCTTTTAGTTCCTGAAGGAATGTTATTTTTTCATCCTCGGAAATTTTGATTTCCTTTTGGTTTTTCAATGGAGATAAGAGTAATCACTGATGATTAAATTAAATTAATAGGCAGACAATATATAGATATCAGAAGCAGCCAATTTTCTTTTGCTTGGCTTTGAGGAGTGCTTATCAGCAAGTCAAAAAGTTAAAATCCCCAAAAAGTATACGAGTAACTTTCTGAAAATATTACCAGCAGCCTTTAATTCGTTTACGTTTACAGTTAGAAGAGGTAAGCAATTAAGAAAACAGAGGTGAATCATTGCATGTTTTCAACATTTATAAAACTCTTCATATTTCACCGTGCACAGTTTTATTGAAAACAGTGTCAAACTCAAATTAATTTCGGAAAAAATAAATATGTTCTAGCTGACATTCGTTAACATTCTGTAATATATGGACCTAAAACATTCATAGCTTACTTTGTCATGATGTTTCATATATTATTGTCTTATAGGATTCATAGTAATTACATAACTCAAAACAGAAAGATGTCGGATAGTTTGACCCCAGGAAAAGTAGTTATCAAAGCATACATTCTTTGAAAGCTCTTCAGAGCTACTGAGAATCATCTTTGTTTGCTCCGAACTCAACCCAGCTCCAGTCCTGATCCTGTGGAGAAAGAAGAAACTGTTAAAACAGCACTTACCAACAACCTTTCACTTACGTTAACACTGGTTTGCAGAGTCAGACATCTGCATTTTCATTACTTTTAAAAAATAACTTCAAATTTAAGTTTTACCAAAATATACATTTAAATGGTTTATCATTTGTACTGTTAAATGAGAGTTGTCTTCTTGCATTGCAAAGTAAAAGTGTTTAAAAAATAAATCTGTTCAATCCCTACAGCCAATTAAAAAACTCTACTCTCAGATATCCTTTTTTTCAGTGAAAAATTAAATTAATAGGCAGAAATTAGGAGTTGTGTGCCTAACTTACTTAATCGACTCACTTCCCTACCTGCAGTACTTCTATGCATCAGTTAGCATAATGATTAGCTGCTTTGTACTGACCATAACACTTTGCTTCAATTCTTGGGTGACATCTTGCATCAGGGATGTAAGATGATTCAGGTAGCACTGATTTTCATCCAGAAGCTGTTGAACCGTTTCACTAAAAAAGACAAGAGGCTAAATCTACAGGAAGTTCTCTTTTTTCAACAATCCTAAACTTGAAAGACCAGATCGCCTGATGTGTCGTTATACTAATATTTGTGAAAGAAGGAAAGCAAAAAATAAATAAATAGATAAATAAAAAACACAAAACAGGAGATTAAAGCTTTAGTGTTTTCACAGGATGCAACACACTCCACACGTATTAAACAAATAATTTACTATGGTATATTATTACTAATAAATGTTAAAAATCAAACAATTAAATACGTTTATTCAAAAGGGAAAACTGCACAAAGACTTTAGCCACTAGAGCAGAACTTATTCTTCCTGTAACATTTCACAAGTTTGAATGAAAAGAAGGAGGGACCTTTGGCTACTTGTCTTTGCACAGTATAGAAATAGAAATATCCTTTATTGTCCCTCATTGTGGAAATTCAGTTGCACCAATAGCAAAGTGAAAGACAAATGGAAGCATGTAAATTCACACAAATGTAAAAAGTAAGAGAAGAAATAACATTAATTGCAACACAATGACATGAGCATTTAATAGATCTTACCTGTCACTTGGCTGTTTTTGTTTAAGTGATGACAGCTGAGAGTTGCTCTGAGCCTGCAGACAAAACCACGCACTTTATAAGGTACAAAGGTACATATTGCAGAGCTCTAGCAGTGTTTTTTGAACTCTTATGACACACTTACACAAGCGATCTTGAGAAGGAACCAGAACTCCTTCTGTCTCTTTGTTTGCATTTGCATCACTTCGGTTTCCGCAGCTTTGATGTTCACAACGGCCTTTTCTAGTTTAGGGAACAAATCCACGATGCGCTGCTTACACATCAGGATCGCACTACAAAAAGATACGAATGCAATAAAACGGCCATTCAGCTGCACTGAGTTTTACCGGTTTGTCAGTGTGCCTGAATAAAACATGCAAATAAATTACCTTAGATGAGTGTAGAGGTCTTTTAAAACTCTGTCCTGATTCTGAACGGTTTGGAGTATCGTCCGCACCATGTCTGAGCTGTCACTGTAGCCATGTGGAGGGTCGTTACCTGCAGGAAACATGTTAGTTATTTCAGTAATTCAGTTCAAAAAGTCAGATGCATTATAAAAAGGAATTACACACAGTTTGATTTTTAAAGTGCTCCAGAGCCTTTAAATTTGATGGTAATCACTTAAAGATAATTAAAAACCAAAGTTACATAAAACCAATGTGAAAATGATTAAAAACTCTTATGTCAATGCCATGTTATTCCTAACACAATCATAGGGAAAACAGCTGTCCATCAGCAAGTAATGGACACCATCCACAAGAAAGTTTACACATTAATAGAAAGTTGAGTGGAAGTAAAAACTATGGCAGAAAAACTGCCTTCTTTAACCCAGAAGCTGAATTAAAAAGAGCTTTTATCAAGTATAGAATAGATATTTCGTATACATGGACACACTTTCAGCAGGTTGACATTTTTGTATTTAAAATTCACTTTTCATTGGTCTTAATATAAATTTGGTTTTTAATAATCCATAAAACATAATGTTGAAAATAAACTGAAATAACTGCTGTGTAGAATTCTGCCTAATAAATATATCATGATGAAGCATTTTTTGATTAAATTCTATTCTATTATTTTCAATTCCAGGTAGCAGAAATTCAACGTTTTGAATCTGTCATTTGTGTACTGACTTTTGCATTTAGCTTTCAGTTGCTTGTAGAGTTCAACAGCCTTTTTTTCACTGGAAAAGAGACAAAGAGAAAACAAGTGAGCACCACCATTATAATTTTTGTCTTATTTTTATAACATTTATAGATTTTTATAGCTCTTTAAAGTTTTTATAAGGCATAATAACTGGATTAAACAATTAAAGTCAGTTGACAGAGAAGAAACAATTTCATAAATATGGACAGTTGTAAAAAATAACTTAAAAAAAAGCTACTGACAACTTCTCCATCACATCTCCTTGTCTCCTGGCAAACGGACTCCGCTGCAGCTCCACGATTTCAGAATGCAGCGCCAATATCTCTTCGTCAAGACCCGACACGTTTGCAACCTACAGTACAAAGTATTCCTTAGAACTGACTTGTATTTTCTTCAAGAGCATTGCATTATGTTATGCCACTACGATGTTTACAGTTTCCACACCTGCGTAAACCCATCAGCCTTCTGTTCATTTTCTTGCCATGCCCGCTGCATCTTCTCTGAAGCTTCACATAAACAAACACACAGGGGCAGGAAGTTCACTTGAGTCTCCAGAAAAACAACTACGTGCATCACAGGAAGAAATGAATCACTACTGACAGATGCCGCTGTTGCTCTGCTTGGTGTATTGCTCGAGATCCTGCTGGATGCTGGTCTTGAAGATGGCTAGCTTAGCGTGGAGCTGCTGCGAGTAGGAGAAGAGGCGGTGCTTGTACTGCGTCAAGGTGGAGTTGTAACGCAGCAGACTTAGCCTGCAGACATATAAATAATACAGTAAGCAAGTTCAAATTAGTTAATGTGTTTAGGGCGTTTTGAGGCACTTACATCGCAGCTCTCTGCCCCTGGTACAGCCGCAGGTAGTCCTCCTTAAGACCACATATGTAGCTGAGGGCTTCCCCCCACACCTTTCTAAGAGGAGACAGGGGCAGCTGTGTCTTTGTTTCCCTGACTGAGCATAAAACAGGAGACATAAAACATAAATAAATACATTTAACCAAATTATATATCTCAGTGAACAATAAACACATGTGGAGCAGCTGGCAGCAGTCTGATGTTGTTGCTGTTGCGGAAAAACTGAAATGCAAATGTAATTTTGTTGTCACTGCTCCACTGTATGGAGTGACTGTGTGTTTATTTGCAAGCAAAGCAGGAAACATGGATCTGATAATTCAGGTCAGATTATAACATTATGTGTGACTAGGGAGGCTTGACTACCGTCATCTAAATCAGTCAGAACGTGTGTTCATAAAAAAGTCTGAACAGCGTCTTATAAAAGGTCAAAATCTTACACATTTTACACACTGACATTTTAACTATTTCTAAAATTTAACTGTCAAAATTTCCCAGAAGTAAAAAAGAAAAAAAAATCCTGTTTAGTAGAGTAAAATGTCTTACCGATAAAGTTAACACTGTCTGGCAGGGGTCTGGCAGTCAGGGGTCCTGAGTACTTGGTAAGGCTCTTATCAAACAGGAACACTATGGAGGCGTCCCAGCCGCGCTAAAAGGGCCAAGAAACAATACTTTAAAAAAAAAAAAAAAAACACTGACATTGGGTGCAAATCTATTCCTAGTTTTTGATAAAGCAATAAAAAGTGCATTGCCCAGATAACGTGGAGCTATGGCCAGATAGTCTGAAGGAAAACAAATTGTAGTCTATACTGTATTTTCTATTGGAGTTGTAATGGTACACAAAAAAACTAAAACAAACAAGAACAAAATCTGTTTGGTATTTTCTTTAGTTTGTTTCAACCAAGATAGACAAATAAAAGGTGGCTACAATGGAATTAACTGGGGAGGAGAAGATGGACGGGTAGCTAACGGATTGATTTTTGTAATTAGACTATGCAGACATTTGGGTAACACTTTATTTGAAGGGGGTGAATAAGACTGACACAACACCTGTCATGGACATGAATAAGCCTTCATGAATATTTATGACTGTCGTCATTAAAACACAGCATAATAAAAAAAATAAAAACTTACAGTTTAAAAACAAAAACATACAATTTAAAACTAGATCCTGCTGGTGTTGAAAGCCAAGTACAATAGATGGGTTTTAAGACCAACGTTAAAAGTGGACAGTGAAGGGGCCTCTCTGACTTGCAAAGGCAAGTCATTCCATAACTTAGGACCAATGACAGAGAAAACCCTGTCCCCTCTGAGCTTCCTTCTGGATCTTGGTACCTCCAAGAGCAGCTGATCTGCTGACCTGAGTGACCGATAAGGTACATAGGGGTGAAGAAGCTCGGAGAGGTAAGTCGGGGCAAGATTATGCAGTGATTTAAAAACAAACATAAGAATTTTAAAATGAATCCTAAAATATACAGGCAGCCAGTGAAGTAAGGCCAGGACAGGGGTCACATGTTCCCTCTTTCGAGCTCCTGTTAAAAGTCGTGCAGCGGCATTCTGAACTAGCTGCAGACGTGAGAGCAGCGACTGACTGACTCCCAGATAAAGTGTGTTACAGTCATCCAATCGAGTTGAAATAAAAGTGTGGATCACGGTTTCAAAATGCTGCCCGGAAAGAAAAGATTTCACTGACGCCAATCGCCTTAAATGACAAAAGCAGATCTGAACCACGGCTCTGACTTGGCTGTCCAATTTAAAATCACTGTCCACCTTAAAACCAAGATCTGTAATATCATAAAGTCATAAAGCGTCATAAAACTCCAAGAAAGTGCAGTGCTATTGGAAACTCTCCTCTAGTCATGATTGAATCTGATATGCTGTGTAGCATTTTGGTGCAGTCACCTGGATTTGTACTCTAGCTGATACCAGAAAAGCCAACATTCAGGTTGACTTTCCTTCAATTAAGTGCAGAGCAAGCTACATACCTTATTGAACTTCAAAGGTGTCTATCATGAAGGAATGAGAAACATTAACATTCCCAAACAACAGAGTTTAGGACCAGTCCTGTCTGTTTAGTTTTGATGCCAATTTTTTAAAGTTAGCAGAAAGCAATCAGCATATGTTCAGGTATAAAACAACACTGCATTATTTGGTACATGTGGGTTACCCACTGCACCACGATTTCCATGCTCACTTCATATCCACTGCTTTCCTATTGCAAACTAATCCACAAAATCCACTAATCCACAAAAACAAAGATAAATTCACTGCTTCAAATCAAAGACAAAGAACAGGACTATTTTAACAACAAAACACGTGGCTAAAGAGAGTGAACACCATTTGCAACGGCAGCATAAGCAACTACATGTCAGACTTATTTGTGTCACATACCAAACCGTCTGGCAGACACTGCATGGGCGCCCACCGAGGGTCGAGGGTGTTTCCCGTCTCCAGCAGCAGCTCCTGATTCTCGGGAGAGATGTGCGCCTGAGTCTGAGCCTCCAGGTGACGCTGCAGGCAGAGGAAACTCTCCTCGACGCCCAAAACCATTGAGTGCAGCTGGGCAGACGTCATGTCCAAGACGTGCATAATCTGAAACAACACAAGCAGAATGTTAGTAGTTCAGAGATTTGCTTGGCTGTAGTTTAGATAAAAGCTTTCAAGCAGGAATACAATTCATGTTTTCAACCTTCATGTTGAGAATATTGTCCAGTAAGGTGAAACATTGTGGCTTGTTTGAGTTTGGATCCGGACCTCCGCCACGGGAAGCAGGATCCCAGAGTAGGAGCATCCGAAGGAGACTCTCGATTGGCTCCAGCAGTGGCCTGGTATCACAGACAAAACACACACACATACATATTTGGGACACTAGTTTTTCTTCACTGGTAGATCTCAAAAAAGTGCATCTCTGTCTTTACTTGCTCAGGTTGTTAGGATATGACAGATGTGCTGAGAACCGAATTTCTCCATTCATGTCCTCTACCGCCATAATGTCTTTATGACCTTTGTTCTTGACTTTGTTTATCCTACAAAACAAAGAAAATATGCAAATAAAAAAAGACCCTAAATCCCTCAGAATGTTCAAAAGGAGCCTTTCTATGACTCGTATGCAGTGCCGGCTCCCTAATCTTCAATCACTTCATCTTCTTTCTGAAAGCTTCAATTTGTTACCAGCTCTAAAAGTCGGTTCAGCTCCCATACGGCTTGGTCACCGATACTAAACTTTTAGCTAGCCTATTTGACAAGCTCCTGTTGTCATCAGAAATAAAGCTCAACATGTATTTCTTTAACTGACTGCAGAAGATTCCAGCAAGTGGATCAAGAAACTGGAAGAATCAAACTCTGGCCTCGGAAACAAATGCGGTTATCTTCTGTCAGAGTCTGTCACAATCCTGAGATGGAAGTCTGCAGTCTTGCCTGGCCATATTTTACGCTTTTCATGCATCATGTCTCAACTCTTTTTTGAAATTATTTATTTATCTGTTCAGAGTAAGAGAAGCACATTTAATATTATTTGGGTTTCTTAGTCAATCAACTCTTGAGTACTGTGATGTTCCCGCTGAATTATTATCAGATCTGTTTCGTTCAAGTCAAGAAAGACATCAAAAGTCGTCATTTGAAAAACTTGCTTCCCTCTGATTTGCATGTTATTCGACGCCACAAACCGTTCGGTTCTCCAATGAAAAAACATCTTTGTGAAACGTGCGTTTGGTTGGAGACAGTGTCACTTTCTGGCAGCATGAGGAAACACCTGGACTATAAACAGGTTGTGCAGGCAGTTCAACTTTGTTACAGATGATATGCGCGACCGCCTGAAGGTATGTCGTGTTTCTCGGCAGAGTCTAAACAGCTTGGAGAATATTCCGCTCAACTTTCCAAACATTTGTTGTGAACAGCCAGCTTTGACACCGATGACCTTTGGTTGGTTACGCAGGATAATACGATGGACATCACTACATCTTTATCAAAAATGATGAGCTCCTGGAAATGAACAATTCTACCTGGAAGACTCTTAATTTCCCAAGTATAAAACGATTATGTATCATTGACTTACCACTGCACTGGCTGCATGCTGTGCAGAAAGGGACGAAAACCGCAAATACATTCAAAAATAACCGTCCCAAAGCTCCAGTAATCCACAGTCACAGTGTATGGCTGACTCTCAAACAACTCTGGAGCCTGCCACACATACAAAAGGTTAAGCTTAAGATATCAAACTATTATCTGAGAAGACATCAGTCACTGATGCGACACTCACTTACCAAGTACTGAAGAGTCCCAACAAAGGATGTACAAAGACTTCCTTGATCCAGATCTTTTGCATATCCCAGGTCTATGATTTTATGGACAAGCTGCAGAGCAGAAAACCACATTTTATACAGTTAAACACTGAACAAAGGAATAACATTAGACTACACTGGCAAAATGCATGTAAGAAAATAGAAAAATTGCAGACCTTTCCATCAATCTCTTGCAGAACAATGTTCTCTGGTTTTAGGTCTCTGTGAATAATCTTATTTTCATGGAGATACTGGATACCAGAGCCTGTTTTCACAAAATTAAGTCAGTTTACACATATTATCAATATGGAATTGAAGTGAGTTTTAATCGAAGTGAAAACTTTACCAATGTCACTGAGAAGTGACAGGACTTCACTCTCCTTCAGTCCACAACAGTTTTCTGGTTTATTCAGCACCTAAATAAAATCATTTGATCTGTTAAGCTCCAAAGTTAAAAAAAAAAAAGAAAAAACACTTATGTTTTTTATAAAACAATCCTTTGGTACCTTGCGTAGATCTCCTTTGGCACAGTACTCCATGGCGAGCAGAGGTAGGTCATTGAGAGCGATGGAGGTCACATCTTCTGGAACTTCTCTGGCCTGAACAACATTCACATGATTCAGCCTGTAAAACAAAAATGGCAACAAATATGTTGGGGTTTTTTTTTTGGCAAGTTTGAAATGTGGGGTGTAAATTATTAACAGAAAGCATGACCAAGGCATACAATAAAACCCTTACTTCTTCATGATTTGAATCTCCCTGCTCCAGCGTTCTTTATTCTTCATACTCAGGTCCAGGCGGCAAAGTTTCACAGCAATCTTCTCTCCCGTCTCCTGCTCCGAGAACAGACGAGGAGGAAAATTTGATCAGAATCAGCCTGGACTTTATTCTCTCCAGGATGGATTGTTTAAAACTTACATTGTGTTGGTACAGGTAGACATGTCCAAAGCCTCCCATCCCGAGTCTTTCTTTATTTGTCCAATTGATGCATGTCGGGCTCTTTTTCAGCGTAGGACGCTCCATGGTGTGCAAATAATTCACCTGTAAACATTGAAAACCAGATGAGGTATTGTAAGTCCTGACAGTGTGGGACTATAGTGTGAAGCAGACTCTATGCTTTAGTTCGTTAAATCATCCATAACTCTATACACTCCCAAATGTCCATGGAGATCAGGTGATCAGATTTACTGCAGCTGCGCTGCCTAAACGTTGAAACAACCTGTCTCTTCACATTACGATGTCAAAGACTAACTTAAACATTAGACATAAAACTTAAACATTAGACATACGTCTCAAAAGGCCAGCATTTCAGTTTTTAAAAAATGGTTTTTTTTAAAATATTCTAATTGTCTGAGAAACAGCTGTAAGCCATAATAATTTAAACCAACAGTCTGTGTGTAAATAAACTACGTTTCCCTTATCCTGTCAAACTATTGAAATACATTCACTTTCAATGACGTTTAATTTATTGAGCTGTGAAACAAATTTATGGTCTTAATAAGTCATAAATGGTTGTCTGTACAGTATATTACTTGTCAAAACTAAATAATAATAAAAAAGACATTTGTAAAAGGACTGTTACACCACATTTCACATGACATTAACAAAATAATAAAGATTTTACGTCTCACAAGTATCCATAAAAGGATGCCACCTCTGACTCGGTGTTACTGGGGCTAAAAAGCTATTTTGGTCAGCTGTTACACTCAATATCAGTATCGCTAAAGTTGAAAAACCTTAAAACACCTTCATTATATCAAGCAATAGGACTCTTAAAGGCAGCCATAGCACTACAAACCTTTTAAACTCACCTTTCCTTGAGGTTAAGAGTCGCCACTTGCCAAAAACCGCTTGTTGTTTCTGTCAGAACATTGTCTCTTTAGTTAGCTAACCATGTTGTTTACGGGTTCTGTTCATTTTAGTGTAAGAAGACGGTGCCTCGGCCAAATGATAACTTCACCAGATTACCATGACTGTAAAGGTGAAGTTTGCGTATATAGTTTGTTGTTGTTTTTGGTGGGAATTTACAGAGTGACTTCACCGACTCCAACCTCAGCGATAAAGTGAAAGTAAGGAGCGGAGCTCTGCGCATGCGTGTTTCGCACCGCTGAAAAACGTGACATTTGGTACATGTGATACGCGTGTTTTTGTTTTAATTGTTGAGATTTCTTATTCTCTTTTGTCTCACATTAAAGTGAGAACGTCATAACAAAGAGAACATAAACTCCCATAAACTGTTATATAAACAGTTAATGGAACAGTTTATGTTCCATAAACTACAAAAGTAGTATCTTTTTGTTACTACAAAAATTAACTTTTTGTTACTACTTTTGAATAAACTTTTTGTTATTACAAAAGTTAGGAAATTCCCTAGCAATTACACAGACAAAGAAGTCTGGCACCGCCACTAGATGGCGCCAAATTACACGCTTTGGCTCTTTACAAACCCCAAATTTGTACTCAACTACTTTTTATTCACTTCAAAGTAAAAAAGTGGCCATTCGAGAAATTAATCACGTAACAGTATAAAAGTATTTGTTAAAAAGGCAATTGCTCGAGTACTGACCATTAACATCTAATTAGATATTGAAATTTTATTTTAATATTTCATATAAAAATGATGTGAAAGACAAAACTATAAAATTATGAAAAGATGTAGGAATTATAAAGACATAAAAATAACAAATGACATGATTTCAGAATAAATTTAAGGAAACATAGAATTTTATTTTATTAGCCTATCAAACAAATACTTACAGTTGGCAATTATGTTAGAACAGATTAAAGTACTTTCAGTGACAATATCTAGTCTTAATGTATGTCCAGTTGACTTTAGAATAGGTTAATAGACAATGACATTGCAATACAGAAGCTTGTGTAAAAAAAGTAGTTTCACTTTAACATAAACTGTAGGTGAGTTAGTTTGTGTGGTGCATCAAAAGTCAAAATTATGGTGCATTAAATACTCTATTTTTCCCCTAGAAAGTTACTCAAGTAAATGTAACAGTAAATTTAGCAATAGTCTGCTGGTGGTTCATTCATTTCTGGTGGTAGTCATGAGAAATCTTGGCCTAAATGATTTAAATAAATACCCACAGCAGAAAAGATTAATGTTGTTAAAAAGTTCTTGTGAAAAAGGAAAATAGGCTTACCCAAAATAATAAAATCATTCTCTAATTCAAAAAGTTTTGATATATTGCCATGAAATATTTAGCAAGCAATTGATGATGAATGTTCCAGCTTGGTGTGATTTAACTTCAGCGAGAAAAAGAGGTGCTTA
>CAEGAF010108607.1:0-42233 GCA_903067075.1 Micropoecilia bifurca | reverse complement strand
ATGTTTCTTTTAATTGAAACAGTACAAACTGTAGCTGACATGCATTTGTAAAGTAAATAAAGTGAACCAAGTTCCTGTTCTGAATGGTTTGATACCTTTTTCAAACCATTCAGATGTTAAGTGATTTCTTCACTTAACATCTGAAGGAATCACTCTAAGCCTGATGACCAAATCAGGCTTAGCAAGCAGTGAGTGAACAAGGTGACAGTTGGATGTTACGATACTTGCAGATGAATATCGACTTTTTTCTAGGAAAGAAAAAATCGACATATATCGCAAAATCGACATTATTACACAGCCCTATTTCAGAGTAAACACAATGTGAAACAAAAGCCAATTTCTGTTTTTTCAAAATAGGGAAGATGAGAAGACATGTCACTCATGAATTGCAGATGTGTGTTTTGCCTCATAAATTAGGAAAAGTCTACAAAAAAGCAACATTTTTTCTGAAATTGGTCATGCTTACAGTTAGAGTAACAATAAGAAAACTAAATGCATGCAGGTGTGACAAATAAGATTGGAAGACTTGATGACTTGTTCTACTTTGACTATCACATTTAGAAAAATAGTAAAAGTGATACAAGATATATAAATGTGGAAGATGCAGTGTGGGTCTTAAAGTAACAAGATGCATCCAGCTGGAGTAAATTGTCCTCTGCAAGATGACATGAAGCTGTTTTCACGTAGGTTAATCATACTCCTGAATCCATGAATTGCATTGATTGACTCACTGCCGATACACGCGTCGCTGTTGTTGTTAAATGTTTTGTCAGTAAAACATTTCTCATCTGTATGCTTAGACAGAAAGTGAAATTGTGATTTTTCTAATCTCTTATTTAAATTATTTTATTTTCCTTTCCCTTTTTATTCTTCTCTCTATTCTTTGTCATAGACTTTTAAAAATTTATTTATGCTTTTTCCCCTTTTGTTTGCTCTGTTTTTTGTTTATTTCCAGTGTCTTTTTTGGGGTGGATGGGGGCTTCTTTATTATCTTTGTGGTGGGAGGCCTTCAAACGACTCTGATTCTGTTGGTGAATGGTGGTGTGTGTTTGTGCATGCGTGTGTAATCAACTCTACCTTACTGTGTGGTGAACAAAGACAAACAGGAAGAACACCATAAACATCCAGCCTCTTTTGCATCTTTATTCTCTGAGTCAGAGGAAAACGAGGGGTACTTTTAAGGACGGTGGTCCAAGAAAAAAGCTCCACTTTTTTTTCTTTTAAAGCGAAGCTCTTAATCAGGACATTTTGACAGAACAGACACAATTAAAGAACACATAGTGTTCAGTCAGCATGCTCATTTTGGGCTTTGGCTTCATCCAGTCTTCTAAGCAGTTGTCTAAATGAGATGTGGTGCAAGTTAGGTCTGTTTGAAAGTTTCAGCCCTTTCTACTTTCAACATCGACCACAGTCATTTTCTTGTGCCTCCTAACTTTCCCTTAAAGACAGACACAGCCTTCTGTGCGACCTTGGGACAGCTACAGGGCCTTTCAGAGCCTTGGTGTCAAAGCTGCCTTTCGTTCCAGTTTACACTGCCTTGCAAAAATGTCTGCTGTTAAAGCTTTTCAGATTTTGTCACTTTACAGCCACAAGGTTTAGTGTATTTATTGGCTATTTATTGGTTACAGACTAACATAAAGTAGTGCTTTATTGTGAGGTAGAAGGAAAGTGATGCCTTACCAATTTAAATCTGAGAAGACTAACAGTATGCAGACCCGTGAATTGATACTAGAAGTGCTGCCACAGATTCTTAATGAATTTAGATCTGGACTTTGAATTGGCCTATTCCATTTTCTTAGCTGGATGTTCAAGATTGTAAACCTGCTGGAAGGTGAACCTTTGCCTCAGTCTCAAATCCTTGGTTGACTCTTAACGGTTTTAGTCTAGATTGTCATATTTTTAGCACAAATACAGCCACTTATACTTTTGACAAACTTTTTTGTTCCTTCAGGAACAATAAAATAGTTTGGGATGGTTTGCTAAGGGGAGGTGCAGCTTTGGCACGCGTGCTTTTTTACTTGTACTGGGCCAAAATATTCACTTTTGGTTTCTTGTGACCTGAGTACCCTGTGAGGATTGTGCAGAGCAGCTATATTTACACTATTTTCCCTTTTTACACTGATATACTCTGAATATTGAGTGACTTGGGCTTTGGGTAGCAGAGTTAAGCGGCTCACTACACTCTCCATAGAGACTCTTACTTTTTAAACAGTCATTTCACAGTGATGGGCTATAGTTTATGTCGATCCATCACATTATTTTGACAAAACTTAAAATGTTTTACTTCTGTTTGTTTTATGGTCAGCTGTTTGAAAACCTGGGTTACAAAATATTATGACACAGACAACATGCAAATACGGGATGACGGCCATGAAAAACCAACTTTCCTGCTCCTTGGCAGACTCAGTGTGTGAGGGGAATGAGAGATGATTAGACTCAGGGATTCTTATCAACAGCATCTCTGTGGACAAAAAGCAAAGGGATGGAGCAGTTTTAATGCAATTTGTTTTCCTCTGCTATCCTCTGTGGGCCTTTTATCCGTCTCCCTCTCTGTTTGCATTGTCTGTATATGTGAAAAGGCGAGCATGCTCCTTGTGGAGACATGTAACATCCAGGTTGTTTTGGTTGTTCCGCTGTCTTCTTTCACACATTTTTTCGTTCTGTCTCTCTGGCTGCACAGTCGGGGTTTCAGCGCCTGGCAGATGAGCAGAGCCTCTAGCCGGCAGGAGCAGCAGCAGCCGTGAGCATTTATCAAAGCCGTGCTCCGTAATGACCACTCAGCAGTGGGGAAATTGAGCTGACCCTGAGGCCAAAGCTGTTAGAGGGGACTGGTGGGAAGGCCAGTGGGGTCAGGCCATCCTTGTCCCACCCACTTAGTGGGCAGTTAGCGCTGAACCATTAGTTTACTGTTTGGAGGCCTCACAGCAATCCCCTGCACAGTATAGCCTCACATAGTGTGAACAACAGCCCTTCTAACAAATCTAAAATCCTTCAATGTTTACCTGACACAAGTTGTAAAAAGGAAAAGAGTCAAAGAAACCAGAGAGATAAACTTTGTTGGCTGCCAGTAAATCCTTGGATGAGGAATGATCAGAAACCATTTCTGTTGTTATGTGTGAAATGAAAGACAGACCAGCAATATGTGGTGGAGTGAATATTGCTCCAGTTTACATTTTCTGCAAAACACCTGGATAAAACTCCAAAATAAAATAAATGGACCAGAATAAAAACCATGACACATTTTTAAATGTTACTTTTTGCTAAATGTAATGTGTGCTCTTTTCTGCAGACAAAGTTTTCTAAAATAATTACTTTTATATGATTTTTTTTATTAGGAGATTTATTTTTTATTTTGCACTAAAGTTAAAGTCACTTGCGTTTTTATTTGAATATTTAATTTGTGGGAATAATGCAATAAACAAATTCAGCACTTTTAATAAGAGCCAAAAAGATAGGAAATAAATTGGATTTTTTTTTTTATTTTAGGGGAAACAAAGTATTTGTGGAAAACTTTATGATTGATCTCAGTGAGCTCAAAGTAAAATTAATGAACTGAGCTTGCAGAAGGCCTGGAGGACAACAGATGTAGTTCACAAATCTTAAGCATGAGCTAAGAAGAGTCTCAAATGTTACAGAAATTTGAGATTTATATGAGAAATTTGTGAGATCTCTTGTGAAACTTGAAATAAGGCTAATTTGAGACTTTTAACATCTGATGAAACATTAAGAGAAAAGAGCCACTGGCTCATTTTGATTTCACAGACATCTCACTGTCGTGGAGAAATAAGTGAATCACTAATTTCTGATTTTCTTTTCCACTTCAGTTTCAGTCTGTTTTTGTTGTTTCAAAGTATTACTCTTTGGGATAAATTTACTTTTTGTCCTCTTGTTAATGTTGTGTTATACTATTTGCATTGTGTGTCTCTTAAAGTCTGGAGTTCTGATCGTCACAGCTGCAGCCTTTTAAGCATTACTCTCTTCACTATAAAGAAGCTGAAGTTTCTTTTCTTAACATTTCATTCATCAAATGTATCATGCAAGATAAGAGTCACAGTTTTCAATTTAATGGAAGTTTTATCTAAATCACCCAATCAATTCAACATACAGGCATAAATAAATACACACATCCCCATAAATATCTGGTTAAATGTCTTTTGCAGGTTGCAGAGTAACAACATTTTCTAGCCATCACCAATATCCTAAAAATCTTTTTGATGACTATAAGGTCACTGTTATTTAGCATTGACTATGGTTAAGAAAAGCTGAGTTCATGTTTCCTCACGAAGGTTTAGTTCACTTATAGTCACTTTTGTTCCTTGGTTTTTTTTCTCACTATTCCATTTTTTCATTTGGAGCACAATGCAACTCTTGCTTTAGCAGATCATTCCAGCATCCTTACACCAACATTTACATAACTGACACACTGACTACCATATGCCCTGGATCTTCATTATTTGCTAAAATAAACATTACCTAATACATTTCACCATTGTCTCTCCATCTTTTGTTTGAGTCAGGTCATATAAATTTGAAGTAGCCATCCTTTTCCTGCTTTTTTTTTTCTCTAGATGTTGACATTTAACATGCTGAACTAGGTCTGCAGTCAGCTATGTAATTCTTTTCTATTTGCAATTTCTAACCATTGGTTGGTTTTTAGAGTAAATTGCTGAGATGTTTACTTGTAGGAAGCTCGCCAAGGCTTATTTTTTCCACTTGAGAAAAATCCTTGTCACAGATGCAGACTTAAAATATTTACATTTATAACCACTCCCAGATTGACAAGCAGCAGCAACTGCTTCTCTGAGGTCATTGTTTATGTCTCTCTGTCATGGCATTGTTTCAGTACACCTATGCTCTGCTTTTTTACCAGTTTTAATAACATTTGAGTTGGTTGCCACTTTCCCTCCTAAATCCCATGGAATTGAATTGCGTTCCCATGGCTTTCTAAACAAACATAGTCACTAAATTCAGACTATGATTAGTATTCCAGTTGTGTAAAAAGAGACTATTTGACTAAATTGACAAAAATGCAACTCGTTTCTCAAATCATCGCCCCACCATTTGCTTTCTTGCACAAACACAGCTTTTTCACACTTGCATGGTAAATGAATTGTGTGTATAGTCATTCAGTTTTCAAATCCCCTTACCTTTTGCTCCTGTCTGACATAATCTTCAGGGAGAAAAATAGAGACAGTGCAATAAGTATCTAATTATAATAAATGCAATAAATCTACACACCTACAAAGCAAAGTGTGATCATCTTTACTTGCACATTTGACCTTTGTTGGTCTTGTCACAGACATTGTGGAGACATGATAATTGCCAGAGCTTGTTAACGCTGGAAAGTCACATTGAGACAGATTACTGGCGTTAGTTAGCGTTATTTAACTCAGCCATGTCTTCAGGCACTGGCTGATAAAAGTCCATGGACCGCTACAGGGGCAAAAAAAACCCACAGGGGAGCTGAGCTGCACACATAGGCAATCAATATGGACACAGATGGGAAGAGAGGTAGAAGTGGAGAGAAAAAAAAAGAGCTGCAATAGTCATTCTCGCTTGAGAGACGCTCCCTTGAAAGCCATGAAATAAAAATGTGAACTTTAAAATTGATAAGGATTGATTTCGCTGACATGAGATCATAACATACACCCCTTTGGAGACTGGCGGCGTGAGGGCTTACAGATGCCGAGCGCATAAAGGAGAATAGGGAGGGACGTAAATCTGACTACAGCAAAGCAATTAGCCTTTTACCGTGGAAAAGATATGGAGAATCTTTACTGTTTCATCAAACGGCATTAGGCATGCTCCAGGCCTGGAGGGATCTTTCAGAAGACAAATGTTAGAATAAACTTGTTTGGACAGATGGATTGGGTGGCATTCTTCACAAAGTTCACTATTTTTCCTCACAAATCCATACAGATCACGGATAAATGTTTACTTCATTATGCGGCTTCTATTAGCTGTCACACAGTGTTTGAGCAACAATTACAGACACAAGCTCACTCAAGCACTCACTCCAAACAACATTTTTAACAATGTTTTCAAAGACAAATCGGTGTCAGATATGTTTTGGGAAAGATTTTCTCACTAACTGAATTCAAGATAAAGAGTCAGTGGAAAAACAGGAGAATTATATCCATATAACAAAGGAATATCCTCAGCGATTTAATGGAAATGCATTTGTTTGCCCCGTCATCTTATTGTGAATTAGAAACCAACATTTTTTTGTCCTGTCATTCCACCAAAAAACAAAATATCAATCTCCAATGCAAATGCATTCTTATTCAAATTAGCACTGTGAAATGCAAAAAAACAATTAGAGTGTAGGAGAAATAACTTGGCTTCGGTTGTAACTCAGATGAGTGATTAGGATAAATGAACATGGAGGTCTTCATCAAAGCTAACATTGTAGGCTAACATTGTACTGTATGCTGGTGAACAGATGGCGAGTCATAAATCCTCACACAGACTCTGTGACACATATTAGCATGTAGTTAGCGGCGCGCAGCTTGCCGGCCATTTAGGTAATATCTCCATCAGATCACTTTGGAAATGGTGATGGAGTGAGTTTGGGGGATTTTAATGACTTTCATGACTGTATCGTGCTTTGTTACACAGAGCTTCGGCTCTGCATGTGTTGACAAATATGCTCATCACTTCCCCATGAAGTGAATTCACACAATGCAGATTTTACTGAGTAAGACATTTCTTATTCTTCTGTACTTTGCTTTCAGTGTGCCACTTTCTCCTGCGATACTGGCAAATGCCTTAGTAAAGGTAGTTTTTACATGACTATTTTTTTGGCCCATTCCTAACAATATCTAGTGTGTGTACGATGTATAATGACGGCACTTGGCAAATGTTTCAGTTGTTGATTTCTATGTTTTCATGATGTAAATCCCTTTGAAATGCTTTATTGCTGGAATGTGCTACACAAATAAACTTGACTGATTTAAGCCCAAAAGAATAAAAAAGAGATTCCTCTGATAACTTCTGACCAGCTGTTTGCATGATTCACTCGTATTTTGATAAGTCAAGTTCGGTGATGAGTTCCAAGTCTAAAATCATAAATACATTGGCAAATGTAAAAAAATACATATTTTAATGATATACAAACCTGAATATTTGGCTTCTTTTAACATACTATGAAGATCCAAAAATCTTGTGAGATGGATGACGAACACTATGTGAAAATGACATCATCTTTAAGCAGGTAAGAATAAAGCAAAACCTAATACACTAAAAACCTGCTGGGCTACTTTCTTCACCCAGATGTTTATGCTGTTGAGAAAATGTTTTGTGCTCAGTTTCACTATTTAGTGCACATAGTTTGTTTTGTGTTTGAGAAATCTTTAGGAATGTCTGCAAAAAAAAAACACATAAAACTGCCCGTTTCATTTTCACTCCGATCATAAAAAAGTTAGTAAATACACCAGCTTAATATCATCCGATACATTTATTTGAGAAGAATTTTTTAAAAAAAAGTCTGATCTAAACGTTGCTATAGAGACATTACTTCTACTACACTACAAAGGGATGAAGATTCCTATCAAAGATTTTTCTTTAGCCATGCAAGCTTTTTCCAGACATCAGTTCAACTCCTTTTCTTAATTAAAAAAAATATTTGGTCAATATTTTATTTCAAACAATTTTTAACAGTAGGGCCCAAATATGATTTTGTTTTTCCATAGGCCTGAAATATTTCTAGTGTCTTACTTATTCAGATGTCACATTACTCAGATGCCACCAGCTCCAGTGTCACAGCCCATCATCCGTCTTATAGTGGGAGACTTCTCCTTTGGTTTATTCTTGGTTTATGACTTTGGCATCACATTCGAGTATTTTTGCTTTCTCAGATTAGAAAAATCAGCTACCTACTTTTTTAATAGTTCTAGGAATTGTGTGCTTGTGAAACCAACAAAAATCTAAAGAAATGCTGTAAACGTTGAGCGTAAAGCGTAAACGACTCAGATGCATGGATTGGATTGCGCTGCGAGCTGATGGTGAAAGCGTAGCATCGGCGAGAAAGAGCCAGAGAAAGTGAAAACTATGTGAGGACGACTGTGAGTGTGTGAGTGTTCGCACGGGCGTTCACTTGAGCATGTGCATGTGGGGTTAATTGTAGTTCAGGCGTGAGGAACAGCTGAGAGACCTCATATATGGTACCAGGGAACAAGCATGGTGACAGGCGACTTGACAACACAACCTGTTTTATGGTGACAAGTGTCTGTGTGTTTGTGTGTGGGTGTGTGTGTGTGTGGCTCACAGAGAGAGAGAGAGAGTGACTGACTCAGGGCAAAGGAAAGTGTGAGAAAGAAGAGTGCTAAAGAAAGGCAGGTGAGCTGTAAAGTGCCAGTATGCCCACCCAGCATGTTCACACGACTCCTTTAAGAATAGTAAAGAGACTTGTAAGCAATTTTTATAAAGGACTTGCTGATGGAGTGAGTTGTGTTACCAAGCGTGCATAGGTGAGCATCAGTGTGTTTCTGATTCATATAAATTAAAGAGAAAAGGGAAAATCACGCCTTAAATTTCCCCTGAATTGCAAGCATGAGGGTTTGCAGAATGAATTCCTCTCTGAGTGTTTTATACAGAAGAAGGCAGCAAAGTGTGTGTCTGCATGACGTTGTGTGTGGTGCTGCCTTTAGTCAAGCTGAGTGAATTTGCATTAGCACAAGGTTCAAATCATCAAAGCAGCTCTACTCAGCTCGGTTTTCAGTGAACAGCTAAAGGTTAGGCTTATGTGTTGCTACTTACAGTAACACAGTGAGGGTGTTTTACACAGGATCATCTGTCAGTCACACTAAATCACTCAAAGGAGTGAAGTCCAAAAGCAATATTTTAAAAATGACATGATTTTATTCTGCAGAAAATATCTAGTATGTTTGCATACATTTTGTGCAAAGTTATACTTCTTGATCATTGTAACTACCAGAAACTGGTTTATTTACTTATTAGTAATTCTAAATAAAATGTATGATACATGTAGGGTTGAAATGATTCATCTGCTTAATTGTGATAAATTGATTATCAAAACTACAAATCAATCAACTAATTTAGTTATTGATCAATGATTAACTGTCGTAAATAGACTCAAAATAGTTCATTTGTTGAAAGAATGACATACTCAAAGTAATTAAGCTAAAACTGCAAAAAAAAGCACTTGGAACAGCTAACTAACTAACTAACTAACTAACTAACTAACTAACTAACTAACTAACTAACTAACTAACTAACTAACTAACTAACTCCTCGAGTAGCCTAGTTTTAGCTTCACCTGGTCAGATTCTGTAAAATCAAAACTTCTTTTAGCACCTTTTGCCATGCAGTTACTAGTCATAACTGCGTGGCAGTGAAATGTTTAGTTTAGGGGCCGATTTTTTCACGTTATTAGACATACTTATTTGCTGCATTGTTTGTTACAAATGATCAAGAAATACTATTTTATTGCATTTTACCTAATGAAATTTTTATTCTCCTATTTTAAAAAGAAATTAATTTTCATCGTAATGTATTTCTAATACTGGATGAAAAACGCTGAAGAAAGTACCAATTTTTTATGTGATTAGTTGTAAGACTTATAGATTAATCAGTAACTAAAATAATTGTTAGTTACAGGCCTAAATGCATTTTAAGGAAATACTGCTTATTGCTACAAAGCTAAGACATTATGCTCTTTCAGTTCATATCTACTCAACACCAATCCTATATATTACGGGTATAAAGGTATACATATTAAACAGCTGTGGATGTAATTTATAACTTTTTAACTGACTTAAAATGTTACAGGAACAGCATAAAGATGCCAAAAATATAGTAATTATAACAGTATAGGTTTTACATCTGGAATATACTTTCTTTTCACCCAAAATAGAGTAAATAGTAAAAACAAAGAGCTCTATGCTGGCGCCTGACTGCATGCCTTCACATCCTGGCACACAATCACATGCCAACATATAACACCTTGACCAAGAAATTTAACTTTGCAGTATTTTCACTGACAATTTAATAGTGGCTCTTAAATTGGTGCTAAAAATAAATTAAAAACATACCTTCCAAGAGATGCAATTCTTTTTGTTCTGTTACTTGTTTTTCCATTAATAATGTTAACTAACATGACTGCTAATCTTAAAAATAAAAATATGATTGTGGCAGCCTGCCTGATTAAAATAATATTGTTAAATTCAGCAAATCAATTACAGACAGCTAGTTATCAATTGCCATACAGGAAAGTAGTTTAAAATGCAAAGTTTTCAGCAGCATTTTTTTTTTGTAGAAAAGCTTCGTTAAAATCAGCTTCAAAATATCAGTGTGCAGGCCTGAAAAAACAACTTGCAGTCTCAATGCGTGTTTTGACCAGAAATAGAGCCTGTGACCCATCGTGGGGTCAGCAGCCATGGTTCAAAAGACGCTGACTGTCAGTGGCTTCGAGACGGTATTAAACGTTCTTTCATGCAACTGGAGGCTCCAGTGTGCAGAGGATGCAAGTCAGAGGTTAAAATACGGCCGTGCAAACCTCCATGTCTGCAGTGAAATTTATGATTCACCTCAGATTAACATTATGGAACAGTCTAGTCAACTGCAAAGAGGAGTTTTAGCTTAAAATAAATATTCATTCATTGATACCTAAATAGACAACAGAGGCCTTTCACTGATCAAAAATGGGGATTTTGATAGTTTTCTCAAAACAATGTAACTTTTCTCTGGGATGTTTTTGAGCTTATCACTGAATTTTAAAGACACTCATCACAGGAATAAAGCAATGCTACACAATTTAACCTTAATGAGACAATTAGGAATTATTTAGCTGAGCTTGTCGTTTACACTGACAGATCACTGAGAGTGCAGACTGACAGTAAGCAACTGTCACAGACTGGATTCAAAGCGACATCGTTGTGGTATGCATCCCAGCATGCAGAGCCACCAGGACGCCAGATCGTGGTCTTTGAAGCGGCTGCGGGTTCCCTGAGGCCAAAGGAGCAGTAGCCCTGGGGGTATCATATGTGTTAGAGCTGCTCCACTAATACGATAAGCAGGCCACTGCTAGCACTAGAGCTTTGCCACTCATCTCAATCTGTCGTGTTTAACAGTCTCGCAGGACCTGCTCTCAAATTTAAATACAGGACGCCTGTTGATGGAGTGAAGGAGCAGGGAGCTGGTGTTGGTGTGTGACTGTGACTCGGAGCAGTGAGAGTGTGTGTCAGTGAGGAGCGAGCGCGGGTGAAAGCGATCCATGACGCTGGCGAAGTCTTATGGAACATAAGTTGACACTAGAAAAATACAGCTGCCAATAAATCTCTGACAACAGTCGCAGACTCGCATTTCACTCCATGATTTATCAGTTGTTCTTTTTAGACTTGCCATTTAGAATCCATGCAAAAATCACTGCGGGTTGTTTGTGCCGTCTGTGTTGAAATCATTAATATCAGACACGTATAGTGAGAAGAATTTTTTTTTTTTAAAGCTGGACGTCCATGTTCTTTATTCCATCTCCAACAAACGGTTTGGTCACAAAGTGAAAAATTGTCTCAACCAATCAATGATTAATTTTGGGGTGTTTATATTTAACCACTGATTCACCCTGCAGCTGTAGTGAAAATGCCAAGTTGTCTGCTTGAAAACTGGGCCTAATTGAAATATGTGTGTTTTAAGGTGAGAGCTATTACTCTCATTCAGTCTGTATTGATCTGGAGTTCAAGTGCTGATGAGTTCCTCCCAGCGTTTGCCCGCCTCACAAGGAGCTGCTGAGACATAACATCTGTTTTCTTTGATGGACTTCATTCCAAAATCTTGCCATGTGATGTGCACTGTTGGTTCACTATGACATAGATGGGATATTTTACAAATATTAAGAAAAGAAACTGTTATCTCAACAATCTAAACCAGGAGGCGTATCATTATTTTAGACTCTGAGACTCTGAACATGCTTTGCTTTCACTGAACACATTCTGGCAACAAACTGTGTGTTGATGCATCATTACTCTAATTATAAACGGCCTCTTCCATTACATCATTCATAACCGAAACATCTTCGTAGACAAACAGGTGTTTGGAACCAAACAACAAGAAAAACAGGAATAAAAATATTATTGTGAGTTCATCTTGGTTTAAAATTGGATTCAGATTTATTTATGTTCAAATTAATCTGATAATCTTGAAAACCTTGGATGCTTCTTTTATTGATTTTGCATTTAATGCAAAATAGCATGTTTTTTGTTGATATTGCACAATATTTTTTTTATGTCTGCTAAATACTAGTAAGAAAAGAAATTCAGCAAAAGTAGCCTAACATGAAAGTCTTACATTAGATTTGTGTGACAGTCATTAACTGATGCACTATTTGAACACTAACTAGAAAGCTACGTATATTGTTATAATTGTGACATGATTCAGCTATTCTCAGATTTTTGTGTTTGATTTCTGTACCAAAAATGTATTAGGACCCAAGGTAAAAGTGTGTAAAAATCCCTGTAACTTAATTATTAATTTATTCCAAAAGGAAACACTCAAAGTGAAAAAAAATTTAAAATTCCAACCTGTTTGAACATTGTAACAATTTTATTGTATGACCTCACAGACACAATTTTTGGAGTCTTTAATAGTAATATCAATGTTTATGAAGTAATATTATGCAAGTATTTTTTTCTTCATTGATCGTACTGTCTTTGATTTAAAGTAATACACAGTTTTCTGTCGCCTGGTGTTTAAATAAAACATCCATCTCTGTTAGTCCCTCTTCAAGGGAACGTTCCCCTCCAGTAGGGCAGATGTTCCTTTGCCTTCATAAGTCAGAAAACGGTTATTCAAAAAATAACTTTCCAATATCTAAAGCACAGCAGTAATTAAAAAGCCTCAGATAACTGAAATTGTAACAAACAGGCTGGATTTGTTTTAGTTTATCTTCCAGACACATGCAGTGAGCAGGAAGGAGAGAGGTAAAAAAAAAAATCTGTTGTTTTCTTTTTATTTCTTTCAACTTTCTTTACCTAAAACAACACAAACTCATCTCAACTCATTTGAATTCCTGCCATCACACTTTCACTTCCTGTCTGAGACAAACTAAAAACCAAAGCACAAGTCTGAGAATGCTGGGACTCCATCGTTACGGCCCCAGTTACAAATATTACCAATCCCAGCAAATATCTCATTAGCTGCAGTGTTGTAGCCATCGGAGGACAAGACAGAAAGACTGGAGAGAGACAGGGACAGCAGTGTGTAGCGATAGGAACGTGCTTGTGTAAGTGTCTACCCTCTAAATCTTGACCCACCCCGTCTTCCCTGAAATATCCTGTCGCCTTTGGTGTTTCTTTCTTGCTGTTCCTTGGTATCTTGACTCCGTGCCCTTCGCAAAACCTTAAGAACCTAATCGTCTCAAATTCAGCCCGCAGAAATAATTAAGGGGTTGCATGCCGCCAAAAATAAGAGTGTGTGTATTTTTGAAGAGGGGAGTGGACATATGTTTGGAGTCTTGAGATGCCGGGATGCCTCCAGCTAGGTTCAACTTGTTAGGAAAACTGAGTATTGGCTTACACTTCCGATGACATGACGGCAGTATCAGTGGTCAGGGTGTTTTAGTTGTCAGCCACCTCTCAGCTGACCCCTCCTGAAGGGATGTGCATGTTTACAGACGTGTCCCCACAAACATTTTCCTTGCTCAGCACAACACACCGATGGCATTGCCAGGAATACGTGTTTCAAGTTTTCTTTAATTTTTTTCATTAGTAAACACAAAAAAATGCAGCTGCACACAGCTGACTAAGTGTAGGATGAAAATATTTGCATGTTGTTGAATATTTTTGGCAAATCTTAAGATTTTCAAAAAGTGAACTTATGTGCAATAAACAGAAATTTGAAGGTTCTGCCAAAACTGATTAAATCTTTATGTTTTTTGTTTTGAGCCATAGTTCAATCGGTTTTATGTTATGGTAGATGCAACAGTTTGTTATGCAATCTGCATGTTCACTCCGTCTTTGTCCTGTTTTGAAATTACATTTAGGTATGTTGACCTGCTAGAAAGTCAAAATCTACTCCAGTATCAAGTCTCGTTGCCTGGAGGAAGTTATTTTCCAGGATTATCTTATGTATTTCTCTGACATCCCACAAATTTTAATCAGCTTCTCTATCCTTATTAAGGAAAAACATGACCAATGAACAATGCTGCTAATATGTTTTATAATAATGTTACTTTGCAGCAGTCTCTCACTTAAAATATTAAGTGAAATGCATTAAAATGTGTACTTGATATTCTTCCAAAAGTGAAAAAGATCAAGGGGTTAATTAAAAAAAACCAAACAAAAAAAAAAAACCTTTTTTGTTTCTTGAAGCTTTTTAGCAAGTACATCATACGGATTTGAATCTTCAAGAGTAATTTTTGCCTGTACAAAGTTTAACATTAACTATTTGGGCTCATAAATTCATAAATAAACTTAATTTCACACAGTCAGAAAATGCCTGAGAGAGACAAAATACTGAAATGGTGGTTTGGCAATCCACTTAAATAAAAGTGCTCCAGTTGAAAAAACCTGAAGAACCAATTGAGAGCGCGTTCATCTTTAAAAAATAATGATCAATGAATATAAAAATATACTTAGAGTAAAAAACACACAACTTATATTCCAGTTTAGTGCTTACAATCTGGAGCGTGCATACAAAAACAACATGAACAAGTTTTCACCCAATGTCAGATCATTAAATGAAAGTAAAGACCAGAAGGTAATACGGAACTTATTTAAATGTCCATTTCAGATCCTTGTTCTCTGAAATGAAAAACATTAGAGGACTCAAAGATGAACAGTGAATGGATAAACAGACGCATTTCAGACATAAGAAACAAATGTACTTGCAGTTCATAAGCATGCAGACTGGCGAGCAGGCGTCCTTTTGTTGGAGGGAAAATGGGAAGTGTGAAGGACGTGACGAGGGAGATAAGTGTCCTCCAGGGCCCTGAGGTTACCCTAATGGTGTCATACATCACCACTCACAAAGCCATGCAGAGCAAAGTTGTCAATGCATGAATGCTGCACTATTACTATCAGCCATTTTAATCATGGCAGCTGTCACTGCGCTAATCAACACCATAACTTCACACTGGAAATCACTCTGAAAAACCTCTCTCATGTTGCTGCGTACTAAGAACTATGTACAACGCAGGTAGTAAGTTATCCAGAGGAGACTTTGAGCTGGATGTTGTCCACTGTGCTGAGGGGCTGTGACTTTGTAGCGCATCATTGGTCTTGTTTAATGGAGGCTTGGCTTCTCTTAAGGAGTTGTTGTGACAATGCTAAATGTTGCCTTTATGAACGTGCTAAAAGGGTTTACCTTACTGTCAGCAGTTACCCCATCCACAAAGTACACACACAGTCAGACCGTAACATCGTGTCACCTAAAAATACACTGAAGAACAAATGCTGCTTGCTGGAACATGGACTTCAATGTGCACAAATACAGGCAGTGAAAGTTATGTTTACGTTTGAGGTTCCAATTATGTCCTTTAAAAAGGACTTTTTGAAAGTGTATGTGACTGAATACTTTGAATAATAAAAAATAGGGTTAGGGTGCAAACCTGTAAAAACAGCAATGCTTCCTACAAAATGCTGACATATCATCATTTTTATTTAGTTTTCATTGGTTAAATGCATTCCGTTATCTGGCATTTTGTAAACCATAAAACCACATAGGTTTTGTTTCAATTTGTCCAATTTCAGAGTGGGGAAAATAGCAAATGCACAAGAAACCACAAAAGATTTCTCTGTAATGTCTCATTCAAAGTTATTAGTTTGTTAAGCAGAAAGCAGAAACTCAACACTCAGGGTTTAAAAATTTATGTTTTGTTTTACATAATTTCACTAGAAACCTTATTATCTGCTTTGATTCAGAATTACCACAATTAGAAATAATTCTGGGCATAACTATGATTGTTAAAGCCTTTATTTATCAGGTTAACAATTCAAAAGGTTTACGACAATGTTATCAATGTAGAGAAGACCAAAGTTTATACTGGCATTTCCTCAAGATACATTACATACTTTTATTTATAAACCTCAACTTTTACATAAGTTGTAAAAGCCATTTTTGTCAGGTTTTGAAACCTGTTGTGTCCTCACTAAGGTGTTGCTTAACTGAGAAATATTTAAAAATGATGAGAATCAGCTTTTAGTCTCTGTCATATTTTATAAATCTTATCCAGTTTACTATTTTGAACGTAAGTGAAACAAACTTGAGTTTGAATCCTTATTACCGTCATTGGTTGTATCTGCTGTGTTAAGCCAGTCTGTGTTGGCTGTTGAGCTAAAGCTTTAATGCATAAATATAATATGTCATATTTGAACATGACTGGAAAACTGGTGATTTTAGCTGCTTGGACTCCTCATGAAACCTTTGTTGACTAATGAGACACATTATCATTAATCAGCAACTCATTAGGAGTGATGTGTTAAACAGAGACGAGGCGATGGAAAACGTGCTGAACAGTGATTTACACATAATTAGCTTACTTTGGTAATTCAGTCATTTCATCTTCAAGATCTTTGTCACTTTCGCACTTTACAAACCTGAAATACAATGATCAGTTTTCTTGCTCAAGCACACAGTTATTTCACACAGCAAAAGACTGTCAGCATATCAAACTTTAAGCTCCAAGGCAGTTTCGGAGCTCCTTTCCCCCCAGAGGTCTCTTGCCCTCCTCTTCCTATCAGGCAACTATTAGAGGCTCATTTTAAAGCAGAATGATGGACCTTCTCACAGGGTTATCTGGCCTACCTTTTAATCACAAATGAGCCCCGTTCCTCTCCTTCCTCCCCGTCTTTATCCTTACCACTTACATCCCTGCTCCCCAGCCCCTCTGAGGGTTAGGGCAAGTGCTGTCTCAGCACTCTTCCCACTTTCTCCCCAGACTCCTCCACCCTTTCCTTCTCCGTCTTTTCCAGCCCATCGCTGATCAGAGGCATCAGTTCCACAGGCTTGGCTCCTCCATTCTCTCTTAGGAGCTACAGGAGGACGCTCAGGTTCAGGGGTGTAAAGAGGAACGTGGAGGGTCACGACAATGACAGGGGTCCTCTAAAGGCCTCTTGAAAGTTTTTAGAGTGGAGGAACCTAGGCTGGTAAAGTTGTGAAACTCTCCTAAAACATTATCTTTATCCAGGAGCAAAAAAGCAACACTTTATTATCCCTGCACTCTTAGTGGTGGCTCAAGACAAAAAAACTACTTTTACTCTTTTACAGACTGTTAAATTTAAGCACAACAAGGCGATTAATTTTGCAAAGAGCACTGGCAAAGTTTCCACAGAGCCGCCTTGAAAAATGTGGTGATGCTTTCTTACCTGCAGGCTTCAGAAGTGATTTTCAGTCTTCATTGCTATTCACACACAAACCAGAACCTCGGTGCCCCCCTGCCTTCAGTCACTGTCTGTCCTGCAGGGGGTAAACGTCAAACTCTCCAAATTAGATGAAACATTATGGGAAATATTATGAGGCAGCCTGCTGGTGTGATGGCTGGGGGCTTCTGGTTAATTGAGTTGTTACCCGCGTTGCATACTGAACAGGACCTGCACAAGGCAGACAAGTCTGTTTTGCACACTTTATTTTTTATCTTAATTGTTTCATGTTTGCAGCCAAGATAGGGAAGAAAAAAAATTTGACATAGAGTGCCTTGCATTATTATGTAACAACCACAATCCTTGACAGGTTTTATTGGAATTTTATATGGAAGACTAACCCAAAGTACTGAAAATGCATTATTGTGAAGCCAAGCAAGTTAATTCGTATCTTTAAATTTTTACAAATGAAGGTGAGATGCATTTATATTTACTCTCCTGAGACCTTTATGGTGTGTTTCTACCAGCTTTGTCAGAGTATGTTTTGTCTTCTTTATAACATAGCTTAAAATCATACAAATCAGATGATATAATGTGATCTGCAAGCAAAATAAATCACTAAAATGTCCCGTTTTTCACATAATGAAAACAGGCAGGAAAAATCTGAAACGTTTTTGGAGGGCTGTAAATACTTTTGCAAACCGTAATATTACCTTGTATGCTAATAATGGTCTGTTTTGAATATTGTGAGGTGAATTTTAATTTATGAAGAGCGTGTTCAGAGTCCAACGTCGGCTATAGTTTTCCTGACAGACTCCAATAATATTTTCACATTCACTTTTTTTGTCCAAAATATTAGTCAGTAGAGGAAGACGGGCAGAAACAGAATCTGAGGTCAGAATAAAAAATAAATAAATAAAAAAAGTACCTTTGATTATTGTTGCAGCCAGATTAAGATGTAACATTTAGTCATTAATGTCAAAGTATATTTACATCTTAGAGTTTATAGATTAGCATTAAGAGAAGCCTATTAGTAATGTGGTTCATCTTTAATTTGGGTCATCGCCAGTAAGTAATAACCTTATGCAAATATGTTTCACTAGGGAATTTTCTGATGATTACTATATGCAGATTCAGCATAATCTCTTCAACTGGGCCTGAAATGAGAAAAAATTAGACATCCTCACATTGTTCAGGGCTATTCCACGTTAAGGTGAGCCAATTTATGGACTATATTTCATGTCATCATAAAATATGACTTTCTTTTGACTACCAAAGGTCTATTTGTTTTCAGCCCAAGCCAAGAGGAAGTGAAATTACAATAGAAACTTCTCTGCCAAGTCTATCAAATTGTTAAAATGTACAATACTCAATACATTAACATGATGACAGAACACAAAGACAACCTAACTACTGCAAATTGGCTAAAACTCATGTTTGGTGAACTCACAGCTCCACATGAAAACCTCCCTGAATCCTACAAAGAGCGACCATGTTCTGGGAAACTCTTAATGATGTGCAGAGGGTCTCAGAGCAACAACTAACTAAACATGTCAAGGAATAGTAGTAAATGCAATATATTAAATAATTAAATTAATCCTTTTAAATCTGTTTTTAGTCCTTCCTGATCTCTTTTAAAACCAACACATTAAAACACGTTTTATCTTGACGATCTATAAAACCTCTGGTAAACTGTTTCCCTTCAAGACAATCTCTAACTGCATCTCCTTCAAGCTCGTTCTGTTAGATTTCAGACATGTTCAGTTTGTCTTAAATTTAAGATAAAACTGATAACTTGCAGATGTTCTGGTAGCGATCCAGCAAACTTCAGACGGCTACTTCATCAACGGTGGATCAGTGTCCTTCGTTGGCAGAGTACATCAATTCAGAGGGGACATCGATCACAGCCGCCTCTTGTCACATTGACCAGCTCATTAGCTGAAGTTAATCTACACTGAAGGAGCTCTGAGCCCTGTGGGTCAGTTTTGAGCTCTGTATGAAGTTAGATCAAGGATGAGAATAAGTGGGATGCAACAGGGCAATGAAAAGTATATCGTCTGTAGGACGTTGGGTTTGAGTTACACTAAAATCTGTTTGTCCATTAAAACAATTTTAAAGAGGAAAGAATCAGTGAAACGTTATTCACTTCTACTTCATATGATATGCTGAGCAAAATATTATGGGTAACATTTGAAGAGCGTCATTTACTGTGTCTGGTATTACAATGGTTTTATTTATTAATGTTTCTTTAAACTTAAAACCTACAGGCTGGATTTTTTTCTTCATTTTTATTGTCCCCAAATGCCTCTAGGTTAAAGAAACATTTAACCTAGAGGCTTAAATGTTTCTGGTTTGCTCTGGAGAGTGATGTAAACATCCACTCTCCAGAGCAAACCAGGGAGCCCCAGCTGAGAGTTCGCCTTGTCAGGCCGGCCTACTCCCAGATGAGGGCCACATTGTGACCATTGTCTGGCAAAGTGCTGGTTTCTGACAGAAGAAACAGGGAGAAACTTGTGTAAACAAGCTGGAGCTTTAGCATCTCAATGTCACTGCATGTGTTGTTCCTGCTGGCATCATGAATTCTCACCTGGACAAACTCAGATATCCCCAGTGTCGACACTAATGAATAAATAACCTGTTTACTGCGGATTCCCCACGAAGGTCAAAGGCCATTTTATCAATCCATCAATCAAATTTTATTTGTATAGCACATTTCAGCAGCAAGGCATTTCAAAGTGCTTTACACAATTTAAAATAAAAACAGAGACAGAGATTTTGAAAAAGATTAAAAAAAGATAAAAACATTATTAAAAGTAAAAATAAAAACATTTGAAAACATCATTATCATTTAATTACAGTCATATCTAAACTTTTTATATATTTAAGTTGGTCTTTTTATTGTTTCTTTCATTGTATGTGATGCATCACATTTTTAATGTGTATTTTTATGCCTTTGTTGTTTATGCTGCGATTTGTCCAGGTTTCTATTGAGCACTTTAACGTGTCCTGTGTATGAAAACTGCTCCAGTCTGCATCAAAGTATGCAGACTATAATGTTGGCATTAATGTTGTCATGCAAAATTTAACAGAAAAATGCAATTTGGGAAATGGAAACCTTTCTTAGTCGGTGCAAAGGTTGATTATCTGCACATGTATCTAAACTGTTTAGATTGTATTTACCAGCAATACTCAGACATGACTGAGTATTGCATACACAGGCTCTGTTTTGCTGTGTATGCTTGTCTCCAGTTCTTGTATTATAAGATAATTTTGTGTTTAATTCATCTCTTCTTATCTAAAGATATATACTTTTATGATGCTTGTTTTAAAACCTTTATAATACTTTTTTCCCTGCGATGCTAAATTGTCCACATCTTGTGTATTATATCTGTGACAGCTCCTCCTAAATCCCCTGTCCTCCCACACCCCGCTGATCAGCGCCCCATAAGGGACTAAAGAGGGAATGCTAATAAAAAAGAAGGTCCTGCTGAACTGACCCCCCACTGCAGCTGCAGATTGTAAGATTTGCTCCTCAACCCCCCCTTTACCTCAACTTTGTGACACCCTAAGATCTGCTAGGTTGTAACAAAGCATGATAACAGGGCAGCTTTTGTTTTTAATTTGGCAAACAGGAAGTTTCTACCCTGGAGGCTAAAGTGAAGACAGACACCAACAGAAGTGGTCACCATGTTGAAATCCCCTTTAGTGATGTGACCCCTGACCCAGCCTCAGAGAAGGTCAGGGAAAACTTATCTCACAATGAATAAACTGGCCTCTTTTAGAAGGCGGCATGTTGACTGGACATTTATTTTTGTGCACATGCAGAGGTTTTTTCACAGTTTGTGAAGTTACGACAAATTTTTATCAGGATTTTGGTGGCAGACAAACTCAAAGCTGCACATAATTTTTTTGAAGTGAACAAACGGACTCAAAACAGTTGAGGAGCAGAGCAAACAACTAACGTTCAAAGAAGTATAAAGCAGAATAAGGTTATGAATCAAACTGCCAAGTCTTGAACACTCTACATAGTTCAAACTATCTTTCAAAAATGGAAACTTAATTTCACAGCTGCAAACCTGCTAAAACGCGACTGTCCACCGAAACAGAGCAAGCAGGTGGGAAGAGAATTAGATAGGAAAAAGGCAACAAGTCTCAATGTAGCTCTGCAAGGGCTACAAAGATGAGAACACAACCATGCACTACTCTATGTCGGTTTGTCACATTTTTAATGTGGGAGGCACAGTGTAAAACTTTACAAATCCATTTGCTCTCCTTGGTTTTTGTGATGGAGAAAACATTTTATATTTTCATGTTACGCTAAGCAATAAAACCTATGCTTAGCGCACAGTACAACAAAAAACGTTTTATCAGGAAAACAAAAGACTTAGTGATGACTCAAAACTTTTACACAGTATCATTGTGCATATGCATGGAGTCATTTTGAAATTTCCAGGAACAGAGAAATGAGAATTAGTGAAAAGATTAGGTTGCCAAAATAACAGAATGAAAATCTTTCCAAATCAACTGAAACTCTATAAAAAAGGGTTTTACATAGACTTCTTTCTTCTGTACAATTTATAATGTTTATTTGTAAATTAACTACCAAAGCAATACTACATTTTGGATAAAGTTATGATAAAACCAGAATCTGTCATTGAGTAAGGATTGATATACCAAATCATGCCATATAACAGTTTTGCAAAATGTACAAACAAAACAAGGGAGGTTTATATTTGGAGCCATGGAAGCTTTTTGGAGCTTCACAAAAACACTTAAACTTCTCTCTCTGATGATGCCTTCTCATTTAAGCAGAATCCAACCGTCATGTAAACCAAGAGAGGAAAGCAGAAGAAGCACATGAATGTTTTCCACTCAGTAATGAAAGCCAAACTCACCAGAGCACTTAGATGCAATACACAGACTGTAGCCATTAAAAAGCAATTGGGGTGTCTGGTGCGTAAACAAATAGCGATGATTATTCCAACCTGTCTTCTTGTGACAACACTAAAACATCCTTCAATTAGGCTCCCATGAAAGATACTCAAAAGACTAAACAGATCTCTGTCACGTACCACCACTCCCACTGTGGTCACCGTGAATCTGCACACCTTTCACTCATCATGATGTGTCAACTGTTTGCTGGACAGGGAGCAAAGCCTGCCAGCACTTTGACCCAAGCCAAACAGGCAATGGCAAAGTAGACACAAGCTTTATTGTTTGTTGGCTGGATCAATGAAATCACAAAAAGATCTTAGAGACTTTTTGTGAACTCTGGCCACACAGCTGGGTGGGTTGGGTTTGTGGGACAAAAATCACAATTTAAGATTGTCATAGTAAAAACAACAAAGAGTTTTTTTCCCCCTGCCTTTTTCAAAGGATTTGTTTATTTTAGGCTTGGAATCAGAGTTAGAAGAGAAACTAACACCTCTTGCATAAGATAAATGAATATGCAAATCTTTGCATAAGATTTATGAGTGAAAGTGACACCCAGGTGTAGAACATGTGACTTCCTAAATAAAGTAGCAGTACTGAACATTTACTGGTCAACTTGTAGGATAATCAGGATAACCTTACAAAGTTGCTGGAGTTCTGGGGTAAAATCTGTTAGACAGATGTGCAAAGCAAAGCTCTTTGGCCGTGATACACAGCAGCCTATTTTGCAAAAACTCAGCACAATACAACAGCGCAAACACATCAAACATGGTGGAGGAGGGGTGATGACTCGGCTTTGCTTTGAAGTCACAAGACCAGAGAAACTTGTGGTCATCAGGTCACCCACGAATAACTGAGGTCATCTGTCCAACAGCAGAAGGGTGTTTGGTCAATGATCCCAAATGTAGGGGTGATTCTGCAAGGAAACAACTGAAAAGGAGCAAATTGGGATGCAGCAATAGCCATGTTAAAGTCCAGACCAGAAACTTGACTGAGATGCTTCTGTATGTATAAAATGCTCCCAAAATCTGAACAAACTCCAGAAATGTTGAAGTGTGTGGAAAGTTCATTCACACTGATGTGACAGTTTGATTTGATTGTAGCATCTTTTTAAGTTACTGGTAGTTCAGCTACCTGTGGAATCAAGTTAATACTAATATTGATCAAGTTAATCAGGATTAACCTGATGAAATGGCAGTTCTCATTTTTATTCCAAGTCAAATCAATAGCAGATGGAATATTAAGCAACAGCATAAAATTGCTTTAATTTATTTTTCATTAATAGTAAATAAGCAAAACAAATACATTTTGATCAAGAAAGGATTCTGTGACATAAGATGAGTTTTTCTTAGTTGCTTCAAGTGAATTTAAACTTAAATAATTATACCTAAGACGTTGAAGTACCAGACACTCACTAAGTCTACTGGCTGAAAATTACGTTACAACTCACACTTTTCCTCCTGTTTCTTAAGCCTTAATCAAATCTTAAACTTATTCAATTTTTTAAGTTGATTCATGCACTTTGCGAAACATGTGACAAGGCAACAAGTGATAACCGGCCTCCCTCCAAACCATCACTTCTTAGTTTCCTCAACATCACAAACCACGTTCACAGTAGTCCAATTAATTATCATCAACCAATCAATGCATGTGGTTGAATATTAGTCTAAATCCAATATATGTGGTATTTTCTCAAGAAATGTGTCTTTTTTAAGTAAAAGTCCATCACAAACTCAAGTGGCAGCATTTCCAAGTTAGAGAAGGTTGCAGTTTGATTACTAATTTGTTTATCACTCTGTATGAAAGATCCAAATAACTTTTCACATATTAAACTGGATACTTTGAATCAGAAGATATGAAAGAGAAAAGGTCTGAAATATGTAGTTGTGCAACAATATTTTGGGACAATTCAAGACTTTGAGTGCAGGTATGAAACATTCACAGTATTATTTTTAATTGACATTTAGAGCTTTGAAATTAAATGTAAAGAGTTTTTTTTAGTCTCTCTTAAATTGGACTATTCCATCCAGGTACCTCTGACTGATGTAAATGAAATTTGAAGACGAAAAATAATAAAGCTTATTCATGATGATCTGAAAAAGACTGACTAAAGACACTGTAGCTCTATTACATTCTCATTAAGATGTTGCTCAATCTTACTAATATCTCAGTGTAATAGAAAGTTGAATGAAAATGTGAAATTCATTATTTGTCCACCATTTTAAAATGTCAGTATCTGAGATATCAATCTGTCTGAGCTAGTGAGAATCTGAGCTGATGTAGATGCTGTTTATTTGATCTTTAGATTTTTAGTAGTACATCATGTTCACTTGTTTTTTGTTCAGCATCTATTTTTATAGCAGTTTTACATCAGAAAAGGTCTTTATGACATTAATGTATAAATATTATCACGTGGTTCATGTGAACTGCTGAAGTTGATTACGGTCATTGCAAATCAATGATGATGGTGGACATTATCTTAAAATAGGAAAACTTCTCAAAGATTGTAAGACATCGGTTTCTAAATGTGACTTGAATTTTGAAAAAAAGAAGCATATCTCCAGTCTTAACTGTGACACATTTAAGATTTATTTTCATTTTACCATTTGAACTATAACTAAATTACAGACAACATTTATGAAAAAATGCATTTTTTCCATACTCCTTAACAACAGCATATTAAGTCATAAGAGTGGTAACATATTACTCTTTATCCACAGCATTAGGAAATATAGAAAAATGTATTGCTTAATTCAATTATACGTCAGCTGAAAGGGAGGCGGCATTTCAGGATGTCAAATAAAACCCATGTGCTTCTCATCTGTGAACTTTGTAGCAGACAAATAATTACAGAATGAAGTCAGTGTATATGTTTTGTGGGTTATTGAGATATACACTGCAGCACAGGCAGAAATAGCTGGTATAAATTCGTCCTACTTTAAAGATTTGTGTCGCAGCAGAGCGGCGTGGGACCACACAGAACCTTCTGAGTTTCTCCATGCAAAATTCTGTTCACAGTGGATCTCAGATGTCCACATATCTGTTAACATAAACAACAGATACGTGGCTAAACTTGATATTCCTCATTCACAAACACTGTGCTGCTCATCTACTCCAATTCATGGAGACAGAACAGCAGATGGAATGTGCATTGCCAAAGAATCCATGAACTTTTTCAGTTTCCTTAAGTTGCAGCGACAATGTGTTTTATGAGAATTTGATGTCATGGGTGGAGGAAAAAGGTATATATAATGTTTCAATGTTTTCTATTATTAAAAAATTGAAAAGTGTGGGATTCATTTGTATTCTACCCCCTTTGTTCTACACATAAATAGCATCAGGAAGACAGAGAAAAGAACAAGCACGTTATAGTTAAAACTGTGAAGTTATAAAATAATATCTAAAACTAAATTACTGTTTAACTTTACTAATGACTGTCTTTTCCTCTAAAAACAAGCAGCAACTCAGGGTAATGTGAGCAGACTGAAATAGTGAGGAGAAACAGAATTTGTTAGGTACCTTGATTTTATGAGCAAAATATCACTTAGCAAAAGTTTTGAGAATTGGAAAGAAATGAAGTTCCCCATATTTTGTGTGTCTGAAACTGCCATCCTTTTATGAATCAAGCTAAGTTTTTCTTTTATAAAGTTTGTGTTTGACGTGTTGAGTTGCCAACTTTGAAAGTCCTACAATGTCCTACACTAATCACTTCACTGCGTCTCTGACCAAACCAGAGTGGTGGTTGTCCTTCTGAGTACCTTATTGATATCAGCTGCCCATTCATAAGCCATATAAGCATGTAAATGATGCTGATGTTATGTGATATAAATGATGAATGTTATGTGATCCGTTGTATCTACTAGACATGACTCAAAACTTAACCCTGGTACCTAAACAGCCTACTTAAACAGTCCTTTAAATTCGAAATCACAAAGGTGCTCATGAGCCTTACATTAATTTGCAACTTAGGCTCTGTGCCAAGCTGGCTTGACAGAGTAACCAAACATTTCCTGGTGGATGAGAGCCAGCAAATGTGTTGTGACAGCCAGAAGTGTTTCTTGCAAAACACCAAACACACAGAAGACAACAGAGAAGCGCACATTCATGAGACGTACTTTACGCAGTGACAAATGTGTATAGACACCTGTGGTGCACAGACATGCACACCTGTTCAGACGGCCTCAGGTCTCGCATCCCTCAGCGCTTCTTTTGTCTTTGTGTGTAAAGAAATTGCAGGGAAGACAATGAAAAATATCCGCTGCTAAGAGCTGTATTGGATTAAGCTAATTGAATTTGAAGAAAAAAATTTGCAGAACCTCTCAGAAAAACATATCTATTATGAAGATGTATTAGCAATTAAATTTATTTGAGTTTTAATTTACTGGTTTTCTTTCTCTGTCTCAATTTTGTCGTTTCATTTCCATGTGCTCAGAGATGCTATACTTTGAGTTAGTGAACTGTTCTCAATTTTAAGCCACTTGCTAATTCACAGTAATGTGCAAAAGAATTTTTCAAAGGTCACAAAATAGGCAGTGTTTCAAATCGTGCACATATCTGCATTCCTTATGCAAAACAAATCACTTTAACTCACTTAACCTGATTGGAGGAAACAGTGCTTTACAGTAATTGAATAACTAACAGGATGCTTCAATGCAACTGAAACAATCTTTGCCCTGCAGCAGGCTAAAGGCTCATTTTGATTGACAGCTTGGATACTCCCTATCTATTAGCGCATTCAAGACAAGTGAGAAATGGGAAGTTTTGGACTTACAATAAGTAAGTGTCAACACAGAGGGGACCGTGTTGTGAAGAAGCCAGCTACAGGAAGCAGAACATTTGCATTGAGCTGCTCTTTTGGCTCCCGAGACCTTGACCTCTCCTTAGGTCAGAAGCTTCTCACGTCCCAAATGGGATGAATGGATCTTAAATTCAGCTGGAGGAGGACATGTCTGCTCTTCAGGTAGAGTGTCTTGTAAAAAGTCATTTGAGATTTGTTTTATTTATTTCTTTTGTGACGAGAGGGGAAAAGAATAGATGGCTTTCTAAAAGTTTCTATGGACAAAAATGAACTTTTCACTCTGAAACCCTGTAATAAAATCCAGTGCAACCAAAACTCAACTTATTTAGCAGAGACTATGTAATTTAATCTCGGTTGTAAAACAAGAGGTTTGTGAGAGAACAAATCCCGAATCAAACAGGGTGCCAAGTGTTTTCTTTTGACACAAAAGATTTAACTGACATGTTGTTTACTACTTGTTGTAGGTCCATCACACAATTAGTTTATGGTTGAAGCAATGTGTAAAGGTTCCAATAGCTGTGAATGTTTTTGCAATGCATTGTAAATTACAATAGTGCATAAGAAAGGGCTTTATTGTAGTAGGAAGACGGTACTACAAACCCACATCTATCTAAAATTCTTTGAGTGGTACAACATGACAAAACTCAATCCGTCTCAAGCGCCTGACTTGACATCTGGGATAAAGTGACAGATCTTAAGTCAAACCCTCATAATCCTCCAATGTCTGAAAACGTCCAAATCCCTGGAGCTGTGCTCTAAATGTTATGGAAAATCTTTCCAAGACTGAGCGGAGATCAAGTCTTACATATAAATGTAATGTTTGCTGGTAAGAATACATTTTATAATATTAAAGATAGATAATTTTTAAATGCAAAGACCTTCTCACATATTGGAAATAAGTCTTCTTTACTTTATTTCTTTATTTTCTGTTTACCTCCACTGATTCACTGAGTAATCCATCATCCCATTTGGCTCCAAGTCTCCTTTAAACACAAGAATAAAAGGAGCAAAACGTCAATGTTCTTTTAACTACCTTTAAGGCAAACTAGTAATTCTTTGATTTATAGTCACTGTATTGCTAACAGGCCTTACTTCTTCACCGTTGCCTCTTTGAGCAGCTCACAAGTATAAACAGCCGCAGTCTGTAAAGAAGCCTTCAGAGACGAGGCCAGCATTTCGAAAAAGGCTTGATCAACACGTAAGTGGGCTGAACATTTGCAATAACAGTGCTAATCTATGCAAACTTTCCCTAGCCTTGTTGCAACGTTGAATGCCTGACCGGCCGTGCAAAGGCGTATGGTAAAATACACTCTGTAAAAACGGGACAAAGACAGACTTCTCGTCCGGCCTACAAAGGATTCCAAGTTTCGCCATCCTGCCCAGCTGCCTAGAATAGACAACACAGACTCTTTTGTCAGGGTGAGTCAATCTGTGTGGGTGTGAATGCATTAGCCCTTCACAACAGAATCCTGCCCTGGACTCCCCCGCTTTTGCTTTTAAATATTCTGTGATGGGTTCCCGCGGTCACATTTAGATCACTTCCGGACGATGAGTTGCTATAACAGAGAATGAATGGTGACTATTGATGTGCAGAATAATTATACATGGACCTGCATGTTGGGGAGAACACAACCCTCAAAGGGCAGCATGACAAACATGTTTTTCGGGGCCTGGTGACAAAGAGTGTGTTTTGATGTGACTGGGCATAAACCCTGATGCGGGTCATGCGATGAGGTTATCGATGCTGTGCGTGGGCCTTCAGTAGCTCTTGTTTGTCCATTTCTTCACTTTGCTGTTTACCATCTGACTAATAGATTTCTGCCTGTGTGCCTGTGTGTATGTATGTGTGGGTGGCAATACTGGCATGAACAGACTCATTTTCAACAGTATAGAGTCTGTGTGTGCCTGTTTTTGTCACTAAAGCCCGGGGAAAGGAATGGACCACAGCAGCAGACTCACACCGTCAGTCCTCTCTGAAGTCATCTGTCCCAACAGTAAGCAGACCACTGGTCATTATCTCACACACACACACATGCATACCATCTGTGCAAATGTGAGTTTTCATGAAGGTCTATTATGTATCAAACACAATTAAATCATTCTTGAATGGCCAGCAGGGACCAAATGGACTGTTCCTTCTTACAGAAGTTCTGGAATTATAGCCATAAAAGAAAAAAAAATCAATCTGCATGATTTGTGTTGCATTACATAGTTTGAATGGAAGGTCTGCTTTTCTTTTTTTATTAATTTTGTTTTCGCGTCAAGGTTTTGTAGAACTTTCCAAAAAGTTTCAATGCTCAAAAAGAAATCACTACTGACATAGCTGCCTAAGAAAATCATAAGCACCAATCAATCCAATTTTCTTTCTGTCATCCAGGCTCTGACTCAAGTGTACCTCTACTGTCCACTGGACATGATTATGTTGCAAGGATTTATACTATTCTAGTCATTTGGTGCAGAATTTTCACACCATCTCTGTACATGTATGCATCTGTATGAATATAAATATGTATATGCATGTTTACTGGTTCTGTGTCTGTGGAATGAACTAGAGCACAAGCTTTTTGCTTGTTGACTTCAGGCTCCTGTGACACTAAAATGGATGTAATACCCATAAAGGAGGAGTAAGAGAAAACAGTCATTTAAACAGCAACTTTGGAGTGAGTGGTGTGCTACTTATTTGAGAATTATTATTGCTTTGCTATATGTAGCTGCTTTTGGTTGTTGTTTTAAAAATGCTTCCGTTTTTAACGTTTTCCAGAAAACCTGTAACTGTCCAGGAGAACTGAACTCTTTTTCAGATCCCATCTTTCCTCAAGCAACTTACACACAAACACACTCACACAAATCTCCTGGCCTTTCTTATTTACACACACACATATGCAGACAGGCGATTAACACAAGTGCATTGCATACACACAGCTTGGCCCATTAGCTGTGACATGTGACGTTTCGACGGGGCAAATGAAGCTCAACAATTGATGTCAGAGCCTTACAAATTAAACAAATGGGGGACCGCCATGGTGTATTAGGCACCCCAAACCCCCTGATGAACACAGGCGAGGCACACGCCAGCAGGACAACATTGGATCGCTCTCCACTCCTCCCCTGAATGAGGCTTGAGAATGTGACTGATAATGCCACACACACACGCATACACACACGCGCATGCAAACACACTGAGAGTCATGTGCAAAATTAAACTAACTGCATATTGATTGCCAATTGAGCCCTTTGACAAGCAAATAAACAGCACCGATTCTGGAGATCAATGTGATTGATATGTCATTCAGTTGTTGGTGTAGCATCTGCCTGTAGTGTATGTACACAGACTGGCAAATGCCTGTAGGTCAAAGAAAATATGTCAATGAGTGAGTATTAGGCAGGCAAAGTGTTTAGCAGTATTTAGTATTTCAAATAGAATAATGTTGAATTTGTGTTTTTTTTGGTTTGTTTGTTTGTTTGCAGATATAGTTTCAAGCACTTCAGCTTTAATTAGGATAAAACAAAAACAAGAGGATGATTAATTTCATAAATGCGTATTTAGTATTTACCTTCATTCTTTATAAGACATTTAATGTGGGACACTGAGTATTACGTTTGAACAACAAGAGGCCTGAATCTACATAAACGGTCAGGCAGGTATTGTCTAAAAATTGTGGCGATAGCGTTTTACAGTTAAGTCCGAAATCATTCGTACCCATGGAAGATTTAGGTGATGTAGAACACAAAGAGTATGGTAGAATTTGCATATTACACCTCCAACTTTTTCACATTCAATAACTGCTTAAAAGACACGTAGGAGCGTTTTTACACTTACATGGCAGGTCTTTGGGGAAATTTGGAGATTCCCAGGAGCCACAACAAGGGGTTCAGCCTTATTCCTAACCAACTAAACTTTCTATTAACACAATTATCTAGTAATTAAAGACTTATTTATACATTGATTAACATAATTAAACGCAACATGAGGAGAACTATGGTCCCCAAAGTGCTGAGATACTGGAAGAGCATATCTATGGAAAGCAAGCCTGGTTCAAATTCCCATAATTTACTGTCTAACGGATTTAATGCAAATGTCCGAGTACTAGACGCCACAAGTCTCAATTCTTTTAGGTCATACCTTTGCTAAGCAAACGTATTTAGATGGAGATTGTTTAAATGTTAGCGGGTAGTCGTAATCTTAAGGCTGTATGACGTGTGTACATGCTGTGCATATTGTTTACTGTCACATGATTATGCGTGTGTGTGTGTATCTGTCGGAGCATTTGTTAATCCATACGCAAACACACTGTCCATCGACAGACCTTCTGAGGGGTGAAACGTCCTGGGAGCCATGGCGGCGAGTCACGATCAGGAGCGCCACGATTCACAGCACCTGCACACACTGCGTGCCAGATGCAATCACATCCAATCAAACTCAATCCCACACACACATGCACACACACACCAACAAAATACAGAGAATTAACAGCTCTAGGGGTGTAGAAAAAAAGTTCAGTAATGGCCCTCAGTCTCACCAGTAACAGATATAATGGTTTACAACAGACACTTGTAACGAATACGAAGCAACTACAGAAACACACATGCTGGCAAACACAATCACACATGTACACAGGTGTGGCAGGTCCATTTTGTTTTCACTAACCCCCATACCCTTTGTACAATCCCCAGCAAATAGGACTGATGTTAGCCGGCAGATATAGGTGTTCACTTTCTTGTTTGGCTTTGTAAAAACATGCTGTAATGGCAGTGAGAAATTGTGTTGGGAATAAATGCATCACCTCTATTTGGGAGGGATGGCTCATCATAAGCCATCAGCCTGTATATGTGTTTGTGTGTGTCTCTGTGTCCGTGTGTCAAGGTGTGTGTAGGTGTCTGTGTGTGTGTCGCTGCATAAAGGAGGAGAGGAGAGAGATTGAATACCTAAAAGGGGGTTAAGTGCCAGGGTTAGCCATCCAAGGAGCATTAAATGAAGGCTCTCACTTTGATGGACACCGGCACCGGGTTCCCTGATGTCCCAAAATATTAGGTTTCTCTTCTAATAATGTTGGAAATATTGCCTACTGTCATGATTAATCTGGCCGGCTGCTGGAGCTGATTGCAGGTGACGCGGTCACAGCACAGTGCCTGTGTTAGTTTCCACACACCGTCAGCTTCGCTCCACACAGAGCAGCAGCCAGGAGTGGGGCTGATAGCAGCCATTGCAGCTGCCGCTAATGCAATGTGACTGCAGAGAAGGAAACCTTTATTTTAATTCAAACAACAAAAGCCAAACAGCCAAACTTATCTGCGTGCCCAACATTTTCCCCTCAACACAATGCGTTCTTTTCAATGCTCTTCTTTTTTTCCTATCATTTTTCTTTTCTTTTTTTTGAATGAGTGAAGGTAAATCTTTTGGAAGCAAGTATTTGCTGGAACTTTGGCAAAGGATGAGAGGAGGAGAAGAAGGGAGCATTTCAGTGGAGGTATTTGCAGATGAGGAGGAAGACACAAAAACATTTGTCAAATCAAAAGCTTGAATTATTGCACATACTTGGGTCAGTTTCACATGTCACTTAGAAATCTCATTGTCGAGACGCTAAACAAGACCCCCTTTATCCGACAAGCTTGAAAAACAACGTTAGCCCTCCTCATAATCAAATCTGTGGATCCCAACAGGCCAGCAGGCCCTGCCACTTGGAATTCTTTGCATTGGCCATGGTCAGGATGCGCCGTTTGGCCCCAACAATGGCAACATTGATTTTAGCGCCATGAGAATTTTGGTTGAGCTGTAAAAACTGGGACTGGGGGGAAACACCGATCTTTGCCTTTCCCAGGAGGGTGTGTGCGGTGCTGATGGGGGGAAGGTGAGTCACTCTTGGGCTCCAGGGCTCTGACCCACTGAACCTCTGGCCTAATTCAATCAGCCCAGCATCATTAGTCCTCCATTATCAGACATTATCTCCCAGGCTAAGCAGGATAGTTATCTCGTGCCAGTGTAGGAGGAAAAAAAAAGTGCAAGACACACACTTCCTGTCCTCACTCTGCCTTCATTTTTGTGAGCCCGTGGAATAAAAATTGGAGCCTAATTGTTTTGCCACAATTGCGCCTTGTATACATGCATCGTTTTGAGAGTGTGCAAGATGGTTCTGTGGGGGAACTGATGTTGCATTGATGCCTTGTTGCTATGGGCTCAGGCCGTGGCAAAGACACGACCTTCCTGTTTTCCAGCGCAGTAACTTACTGCGTTCATACAAATTACCCCACTTTTCTTTTTACTGATTTAGCTGCCACTCAGTGGGCAGGGGGTCAAACTGAGCTCTTTCATATGGGGGCATCTTTTGAAGTGGCTGCAGACTACTGTGAGACTTAAGCACCAGGAGGAGGGACTGGGAAGGGGGAACACATTGAACAATGGGGCCTCCTCAGAAAAGCCTCCAAATCTCTGTGGCTAACTTCAAACAGAGCCCCCGGTGTCAACGCCTGTGTTGTGGCTACAGCTGAACATGCTGTTTCCTTGGATATAAATGTTTTATTAGAAGACACACCTCCTCTAGATCACCCTGCTGGAGTCAGAGGTAGGAGGAACAAGGGGCAACTGTGAGTCCCTCTGAGTGACACCAAACATAGGGCTCTTTTCTGTTCCTATTTGTCCAACAATGTTATGTGTGGACTTTCTTTACACCCATTGAAATACTATACTTTCAACGACGAAAGTTATTACTTTTCCATGTAAAGCAAATGCATCCTTATGCACAAGTTGTCACAGTACAGCCAGAAACTTCATTGTACTTTATTGGGATTGAATGTATACAACGTAGCACATAACAGTTTTCAGTAAAATAAATATATATGTTTTCATTTTACCTCCATCTAATCCTATGACAAATAAAGTGTATATTTACTCTAACTACTGCTGAAATCCACTGTTCTAACTTCATTGAGTGCTTTTATCCCTTTTTTCTTACATTTAGACAAAAATAGCTTTCACTGTAACTTTTCAACAAGATGTAAAAGCTCAATGAAAATGGACTAAACTTATATAGTGCTTTTTCCAATCCTTTTTGACCACTCAAAGCACTTTACACAAGAGTCACATACCAATATGTCAGTTGGCAATTTGAAGTCAAGTTCCTTGTGACAACATGGCAGGATGAAGCTGGAATCGAACCTATAACCTTCCGATTGCAAGACAAGTCTGTCTTCTTTCAATTGTACTAAAACATTTGCACTAGAAACTAGACAAAAACCTGGTAACATTTTATTTTTTTGCAGGGGACAATTCTTCTATCGTACATACAAGACAACCACTATTGAAAAAATGCCATATCAAGCCCTACTTGCAGTTTGTCATCAGCTATGATGGGGACACAGCAAACATGGAAGAATGATGGCAGTATCATGCTGTGGGACGCTTTTCTTCATCTGCAACAGGAAAGCTGGTCAGAGTTGGTGGGAGAATGAAGGGAGCCAGACATCCTGCAAGATAATTCTCTCACATTTGCAGAGGTTTACCTTCAATAACAAATAATAAAACAGTCAAAGCAACACTTTCGAACAGAGTAGGCATTAACAACACCGTTTGTTCACTGTCATGCTCTAACTCTATTCGCACAGATGTACTTCAGTTAAAAACTAGGTGATATCTGTTGGGAACTGGCTGCACTGCTTTTCAGATTTTAATTTATAAGTAAAAAAACATAAATTGTTTTCTTTTCACTTCCTATTATGCACTACTTTATGTGGGACTGTAATGTCAAATCCCAATCAAATACACTGAGGCTTCTGTTTGTAAAATGTGAAAATGTGGATTAGTTAGTGTGACATGAACAGTTTTGCAAGGCAGCATACCTAAACTTCAAATGACTTGAGTAATGAATGTCATCTACTGCCTTGTTTTGTAAATAACTCAGTCCAATTTTAACTTTGCTACCCTCAGACAAATAAAACAATTTCCAAAAATTGTACATCATTCATCCCTGATCTGTGTGGCCTCCCGTTGCTGACTCCTGTGATGTACCAGAGGAAGATAAATGTGAGAGCTGAGCCCTTTGAGATCCAGATGGTACCTTCCCAACAATAAGATTTGGGCTTCCACTTGGAAAATGATCTTTTTCCTTTGTCTGATGCTAATGTATCTTCATCAAGCTGATAATGAGATGGCCCGAAATTAAAATCTTTGAAATATAGTTTCTGTCTGTCCTGATGATTCTAGGGTGTTTCTTTTGTCTCATCTTTATGAATTTATTAAAAATCTGATGTATAATGTGATACAAAAACAGCCCTTTATAGATACAAAAACATTAAGGTAACATTAAAACAATACGCAAAATTACTTGGAAGGAACTGCCAGTACTTTGCATGATCGTTGCCTACAATATGCCATTTATCAAAATGTTTTTCTGCACAAATATAATTAGCAGTGAGAGAGGAATGTAAGGCATTTCTTTTTTTTTTTTTTTACATTTTTATTTGCTTTGATCCTCCTAACAATGTCTCCTTGTGTCTTGGCTCTGCTGTTGCTCCATTGACGTTTGACATCCAGTCTGCCAAGCTTTGATCATGTTAATCAGAACCTCACATAGCCCCTGTTACATATCAAATTTTTGGTTTGATGAAATTATATCACATGATGATACAGCCGTTCTAAAAATCAGACAAATTACTGCTCCCCTAACATAACACACCTACTCATAGCAGGTCTCTGCTTCAGCAGAACTGTTTCCAAATGTTGCTCTGTTCAAAAAAGGGGGCCTGTTTCTGGACCCCTATTATGCATTCTCAACCAAACGTCACGGAACAGGGAAGAGGTTTTAATTTGTTGACTATTGCTGCCGATCTCCTTTAAACTGCTTTTAATTGATAACGGCAAAGGAGAGCTGTGAACTTTAAATAGACATTCTAATTATCGGCTTTAAGAAGCAGGGGCTTTTTGGGAAATGTTATGGCATTTGGAATGGGATTAATGGCCGAGAGAGGCGCTGGCCACCCTGCAGCTAAATGACATTAAAGAGGGAGATGAGTGGTGCTGCTGAAGGGAGAAAAGCCACTAGTCACAGGAGCCAGGGCTCCCACTGCCTTGGGCACGCACACTGTGGGGTAACGTGCAGGGGGGAGGAGAAGGGAAATGGGGCTACTACATTATCTCCACATCACAGACAAAGATGTTCTGGCACAGTTAGGCCTTTTCTTCACTAATGTGATACTCACGCTGATGACGAAAAGGGCATTGTAGCTCAGTATTTTATATATGGACGCATATTTTGCTCCTCAGACTAAATTTCATATGTGTCTAATTGGTTTGAAGGTTGTGTTAGAGGGTGAAGTTCTGACTCCAATTCTTGTTATTGACAGAGTTCTACAGTTTTTTGAAGAGCTGTTCAGTAAACTAAGCCTTCATGACAGAAAGAGATGTGGATGAGTGAATGAAAGGAGCAGCAAGATATGAAATCTAACACAAACCTTTGAATATGTTCGTCTGCATAATAAGATCTCAACTGAAACTGCATTTCATGAATGAAATGCTTCATTCATCTTTCTAGTTGGAATTTCTGGCCTTTGGCATTGGATTTGGTTTGGGGGTTCAAGAAAATTTGTAGTGATCTTAAAATATACTTGTTAATTCTTAACTCCAGCATTCTTTAGTTAGGATGTAATGAAGACCTCAAAATAGTGTAATAGGCCTAACTAATTCAGCCTTCTGTGGGTCTCGGTGCTCTTGCTGTGCGTTCTAGAAGGAGAATCCAATCCCCCGCGGTGTTAGACTGGACGCCTGGGTCTGAAGGAGCTGCAGACTGACCAGCATGTCTGATGGATCAGCTGAGGGCCGGACTGTAGGGGCCCGACCAGAGCCTCAGGGCTAAGGATGATGAAAGGCTCGGCAGTAAACAAGGCAGTAAAGTGACACAGCTTCACATAAAAGACATTCTCATGTAGCAGTTGATGGGCTATATTAATGTATATAAATGATTGGTTTCCCAGCAATCCAGCTAAGAAATCTGTCTCCACGATGATTTTTTTCAATTAAATTACACAACTGGGGATTACAATTATTATTAATAAAAGATCAATTTTATAATTTTATTTAGTAAAAATAAACACAAAAACAATAAAGACATAAAATGGTAACATTAATACTACACAAAAATTTTTAATTCAAAAATCTGTGTTTTCCACAGGCTACTAATGCTTGGTGCATTACACTAAATTGTGGAGAGGGAGGAGCTTTGATGAAGAAAAGAATGAGACGAAAAAGCTGTGTATTAGTTGGTTTCCACAACCAGAACACCTTGATTCAGTAAATTGAATATTCTGTGTGTTTCTTCACTTTGGTGTTTGATCTGCTCATTGCAGCCTGGCCTTGATGAAAGCAGACTTCTTAAAAATCTCCATGACATCATATTTTATCTGTACATTGTCTTTGCCCAATTTTTCAGTGGGAGGACACAGAACAACCAACCAGCCAGGCTCTCACTCATATGAGAAGTTTGTTTGCCTCATTTGGATTTGGGGAACTCATGGATCCTTGGAGAGAACATGCAAACTCCAGAACAGGAAAATATTAACTGCTTATAACAGAATTTATTTTTAAATTTTCTGAACCATCCTATTAGCATTGGACTTTTAAACATAATAATGAGGATTTTAGTAAAAAAAATTATATTCTATGCTTTAAAACAAACTAAAACCTGTATGTTGTGAACTTATATGATGGGTATGATGGGAGATATGCAGAAATTTCCAAGCTTTCTAAAGGCAACCACCTTACAAAGTTTGACCCTTTTACATTTGTTCTTTTCTAAATTGGTTATACATTTTTAAAACAAGCAACCTAAATAGGCTATTTACAACATTAAATTTGTTGTTCTTATATCCGAGGATATTAAAGTTATACAGCAAACTTACTGTCTAACTTGCTTATAGCATAACTTACAGTAATAACTCATTTTGCAAAACACTTTAAACTGCCTTGTTGCTAAAATGTCATATGCAAAAAAAATTTTGTTTGATTATACATTAAATGGAAACAGAATTTTAATTTGAATGAAATAATTGATCTAGGCATGAATCGACCTGTTTGTCTTATAAAATGTAGCTTAAAATTGTATTTCTTATGGCACAACATAAATAAGATGTTGTAAATTACTTATTACTAATGCTTTGGTAGAAAGTTACAATGAAGTAACCGTTAATTCCAGAACAAGCATGGCATGTAAATAAATTACAAACTAAGTTACAGACAAGACAATATCTTTATCTTAGAACTCACGGCTTGAATGTAATATAATTTTCATTACTGACCAATAGTGTTTCATTCACAGGGGCCTTAACCAAGGGTCCAGACTTGGCAGGTGGACCTCTCTTTGGCCGGCCCCTGGGCTACAGGATGAGACCTGGGGAGAGTTGAGATGAGGCTGTCACACTTCCTACAGATCCATCATTATCACTAATCCAGTCAGAGCACTGGGATCAGCACCAGGCCCATTCATCTAGAACCATCATTAAAGAGCTAAATGAGAGCTGCCTCTGCTAATGAGGTAGTGTGTGTGTGTGTGTGTGTGTGTGTGTGTGTGTGTGTGTGTGTGTGTGTGTGTGTGTGTGTGTGTGTGTGTGTGTGTAAGACAGCAAAAGACAGACAAGACAGACAGCGAAAGAGAAACTGCAAGGACAGAGACAGATTTAAATCAGCAAGAGGAGGCATGAAGTAAGCAGTCATATAGGAAACAGATGACAGTCCAGTTCAGACAAAAATCTGAACCCCTTTCTGCATGAGCCACGTTTTTCAGCGATCCCATGAGAGAAACCTTATCATTGGGCCACCTCAACCAGCTTTGTTTATTGCTCTCTAAACAAAAGCCAGTGTTGTACTTGTTTGTGATCACTCTTTAATTCGACACAGCCTTGGGTGTCTGGACACAACTGTTTTCTTCTGGTAATTGCAATACCACCAGGGTAAACATTATTGTCCTCTCAGTTCTACTCCAGCCCAAAACAAAGCATGGCTGAAGCCGTGTGAAGTGGGGATATCGGCCTTTGCTGTGTGACATAAATCAATTATTTATGCGTATGATGGTTCAAAATATTTATCTTGCTCCATGTTATTCGAGGCCAAGTGCTCGGAAAACAAATAGATGTCTGTATCAAAGGAGCACGAAAGGTAAACAGCTGACGTTAAAGACAATGTGTGACCGTCAGCAGAGGTGGAAGAACTTTGGGAAAAAACGCTTCTCAATGATTGTCAAAAGCACATCGAGCAAACAGCACTGAACTATCACAGGAGTCTCATGGGTTTCTGTTTTTAAAATAATTCAAATGAAAGTGAAAATCTCTAATGATTAACTGTTCACTTTATGTACAACATTGTATTTTTTGGTGAAGTTATGATTACATGACGGATGAACATGATGATCCAAAGAAGGACCTGTACAGACTGACACGTAAATGACTGTATAAAAGATAAATGCACTCAAATCAAACACACTATGAGTTCAAAAAGCTCCATCTCAGTCCAAATGCATTTTTGGAAGAAAGACAGGAAGAAAAAGAGCTTCTTAATTCAGCAGATAGTATTTCTTAAAGTAACAGTTTTGGTACATGATAGAGTCCAAAAATAATACATCATTGGTAAAGGAGACAAAAAACTTTTTTTTTAGGATTTTAAAAGCTATATTAAATTCTCCTCTCTTGTATTACCTACAATCCATTACACACTAATTGTTATCTCCAATTGCATTCTTAGTGAATCAATCAATATTTAATATGATATTTGTTGTTATGCTGATTTGAATAAATCTGTCTTTCTTTGGGTTGATGATCACAAAGATTCTCTTTTTTAATTTCTCCTCTAATCTCAAAGTTTTGAACTGATAGTCAACCAATACATCCTAAACTAACAGAATGAAAAGCTCCCACTTCTTCTCAGTGCTGATGAGATTAACTATGCAACAAGCTAACCAATCTGTTAGCAAGACAGAAATCAGGTTACTGTGGGGCAAACAGAAGGCAACATGATCAATAAATACCCTTATGCCATTGCATTCAATGTACTTTAAGCATGTAATTAAAATGTTTCCCAACTGTGGTGCATATTACGAGGCAGTGATACCATTTTAATAAGTGGATTTTAAAATCATGATCTACTAATTATAATTTCTTAATGTTTCATCCTTCCAACATTTATAGTTTTTTTGACTAAAGGTGCATTCACACCTGCACTATATATAGTCCACTTTAATCGAACTCTGGTTCATTTGTCTAGAACAAGGGTGGGCAACTCCAGGCCTCGAGGGCCGGACTCCTGCAACTTTTAGATGTGTCTCTAATTCAACACACCTGAGTCAAATAATGAGGTTGTTAGCAGGACTCTGGAGAACCTGACTGAACTGAGGAGGTGATTCAGCTGTTGGATCCAGTAGTGTTGGATCAAGGAGGCAGGTAAGAGATGCAGGACACTGGCCCTCGAGGACCAGGATTTCCCACCCTTGGTCTGGAATGTCCGGAAACGCTCCAAAAGTAGGGTGTGGACAATATAGCAGGGTATTCTGGGTAAAAATAACTAAAACAAGCATGAGAGTCTAATGCCAGTGGGAAAAATGACTTGTGCTCTTTCACCAAAAACAAAGCAAAAAAAAATCCTTCAACTTCCAAAATCTGACGCAACTCCATTGTTTACATTTTGTGAAGGACATTTCACTCATGCTTTCATTAGAGGTTGTTGTGTTATTTCCTTCAGTAGTTCTTGGTGCAGCATCACCATAGGTTTTCCAATTAGTTTGGCTTGTGAATGCAGTGTGAAAGGAAACTGCAGCAGCTGTAAATAAAACAGGTGTTACAATTTTGCACCCCAATCCAATCCATTCTACCAAACTATAAGGTGTGAAAACACCCTAAAATGTACGTGCCCCTTAACAACCTCTTAGACCAATTTTTGATAATTGCTCTATTTAATTTTTTTAAAACAACAGGTGACAATACCTTCCTCTAACTTTGTTCCGGGGATCACGTGTGCATACATGCCCCTCTCATCCTTTCACCTGCCTCCTGTCATCTCATATCAGCTAAATGAAAAGAGGACTGGACCTTGCGCTTCATTGCCATGCTAAGTGTTTACAAATTGTTTCAGTCCCACTTGTGGGGGGATGCTGCGGAGGCAGCGAGTGGTCAGAATGGGCTGCCGTACGAATTCTGCTGATCTCTGCACGACACGCCACCCTTATGGTGTTGCACATTGCCCTCCATTAATAAACAAATGAAGGGATCACCCCGGAGGTCATCGGAGCTCAGCTGGTCCATTTGCCACGGCAATGCCTCGGCTCACGGGGATCCAAAATGGCCACCCGCCGCGTCTGCCTGTCAGACGGCTGCTAACCTTGTCTTTGGTGATGGGCAGAAGGGCAGGAGGAGGAGGAGGAGTGTCACAGGGGGGGGGTAGGACATGCACCCTCCCACTTTTTTCCCCAAATGCTGATTAGTGTGAGTGACAAAGTGGTGCAGAGAGTCCACTCAGGCCTTCATAATAAATCTATCAGGGAGTAATAGAATTCCATCAATCCTTGCTGCTCGGTCTTATTCCTGCCCTCCCTCCAGCTCCCCTCCCCTCGAGGGGTCACCATGTCTGTGTGGTGTTGGTGGGAATGTGAAGAGGGGGCACAATCCTCTGAGATTGTACAACTGTTATTATTCAATTACGCTCCCTTTTCTTCTCAGTTAAAAGACCATGATATCATTATCACTTAATGAATATATATAATTGGATCTTGGCTGACGCTTCCTCTTGCTCTGATGAATACCACTCACTATTCATTCGACCCCCTGCTTATCCTCCGCTACAGCAGGCTGCGGAGTTGATGATGATGATGATGATGATGGTGGATTTATGTTATTTTCCTTATGCTTCTTGGATTTTTAAACATTCAATGAAAAGTATTGTAAAGATTAAACATGGATGTGTCTGAATATGTTTTGTGTAAAAGTTGCTAACCAGGTTCACGGATCTAAGAGCAATAAAGCAAATAAACCATTTTACTTGAAGGAAATTCAAAAACTGATCAAAATAAAAGCTAGTTCAGGACAAATATAAATGATAACTCAGAAAAGAAGCACAAGGAAACAGACTGGTGACAAGGCTAGGATGATGTGACACTGAGATCTTGTACCTCATAGTCAGGACTTTAAAAAAAATCTCCTGACATCAATAGAAAATAATAAAT